>PVLA01006488.1:0-122722 GCA_004027455.1 Hydrochoerus hydrochaeris | reverse complement strand
CTGCTGCGGTCACTGAGCACCTGCATTGAGCCCATCGGTGTGTCTTCCTGCCGGCATCCTGGCATGCCTGACTTCCCTTCCCTCTGCACTGGCTGCTCAGTCCTTTTACAGAACATCAGGGTTCAGCCACAAGATTTCCACCTCAACGACTAAAACCTACATATACCTTCTCATCACCACCCCCATTTCTCCAGCATAGGTGGCTGGTGCCTTAGGGAGCATTACCAGCACATGTCTTTCAATGTTACGAAAATGTATGCAAATTTACAGCACCTCTTGATTGATTCTCAGTCTCCATATACTGCAGTAAGACTGGAAATCTATACACACATAAACACAACAGCAACAACTGTAAAATAAAAGCTATGTTTTCCATACATCAATAATTTAAGTATCAAATCCATTGTCTATTTATCCCTCTTCACTTGGGGAGCACATATCACTGCTAATGATTTCCTCATGCCAGAAATGTGTCGTATTTCACATACACAAAGGGCTCTACCTAGCTGCTGTTGTATTTTTGTTGTTGATGTTGTTGTTACTCACAATTCAGTTCCTGTCAAAGCTGAAAATCTGTCATTATTTTCTCCAAACGCCAGTTCATGTTTTCATCCAACATTAGGGGATGTCGGAGCTGAACTTCCAAGGACAAAGTCATGTCCATCCTTTCAGGCTCATTCCAGAGATGGCCAGTTCTCCTGTGTCCCTGTGAAGGGTTGGAGGCAGAAATGGGCACCTGCTGAGGGTCTGAGCAGAGGGTGAGGCAGGAGGGATGACAGCAAGTGGGGGAAACGTCAGCAGTGTGAAGAAAACAGAATTGGACAAAAAGGACCCAGGTGACTCCTGCGGCCCAGTTAACATCTGAGCGCCCAGATTTTCTTATCAATAAAGTAAGCATGTCCATCTCCAAGAGGTTTGGAGCATTAGAAGAGAGCACAGTTGCCAGCAGTGTGGGGCTGGAAGGAAGCCATGCCCAGGAACAGTTGTCCCCATTTTCCCTGCCGCAGGTGCGTTCCCCGTGCTCGCTCAGGAGGCCAAGCTGTCTCCCCAGTGCTCCAGGATGCTGGTGACACGGCCATGTAGCCCCTCTCCCCACTCTGCTTCACAACTTCTTCCTTCTGCTCTGTTTCCTGCCTGCTTTTGGGGAAACACCCAAGCTCCTGGGTCCTGAGGAAGCTCAGGCTTCCAGTCTGTTGTGGCCTGGGCCCTGAGACCCAGAAGGACACAAGTCGTAGGCAAAGCAGAACTCTCCAGAGGAAGTTGCCTCCAGCATGCTGACCAAATGCACTGTAGGAGGTGGACCTGTAGCACTAAGAGCAAGCGTTGTCCTCTCTGGGAAGGAGTGTCAGACCCAGGTCTCAGTAAGTAGCTTTCAAAGCGCGATGGGTCTCTGTGTCTAAGTCTCCCGAGGTCCATCTCTTTGGTCCTGGAGAGTGGGGCTCCCTGGAACCCAGAGGTGCCCTGTGAGTTCTGTCTGCTCAGTGTCCACCCTTGGGCTTCCTGAGCTTGACACGCAGAAGGGAAAAAACTGCGTTACTGGGTGATGCTGATAAGAAACTTTGTGAATGTGACTTCTAACGTAGGATGGGATGAAGTTGTTTGTTTTTTTAATCTCATATTTCATGCAGGGCTGGGCTGAGGATGTGGCAGGCATGGCGTATGCCCTACGTTCACTGCCAGAGGGGGCTCCCTGCCTGCCACAGGTGAGAGCCAGCTCTGGGGTGCCTGCCCTGTGGGGGAGGGGGTGGAGAGGGCCCAGCAGGGGAGGGGGGAGGCCTGGTACCCAGGAGGAGGCTCCCTCAGAATCCAAGACCTCATTCTGGGAATGTGATTTGCTCAGGCTGAAAATGCAATTACAGCAGATTAACTCCTCATTTGTCAATTTTTCCAGTCCACACTCTTCTCGGGGACACTAAAGCAAACATGCACATGTTTGGGAAGCAGACCTACCCACGTTTTGTTACTGGCCTCTGCTCTGACTGCTTTATCTTCCCGATGCTGCCTGTGCATTTTAATATGAGGCATTCGCTGTGTGCCTTCAGGCCAATGGTCTCTAATCCCAACAAATTCAGTGCCTGACTTGATAAATAAGACACTGAATAAGAGCCCTGGACATAATGCATTTTGATCTCAATGTTTTTCAATTTGGGTTTTTTTTTTTTAATGAGTTTGCAATTTTCTCTTTTGAGTCTCATTGTCATATTAACTCTCCTTGCCCCCTACCTCTGTCCATTGTATTTACCCTACCTCAGTCAGCAGAGGACTTACTACTTTGCATGTTTGGCAGACAATCACTGACCCACCTCCAAATCCATAGATTTTTTAAAAAAATAAGTCACCACATCCAGCCCATTCCATTTCTACCTTTTGATGAATTATTTTTCTTATTGTTCATAATGTCAGTGGGGGAACTTCCCTGTCCCAAACTTTGATATCTTACTGCATTATGTCCACATTCCCCACTAATGACTTTCACACGCCAGTACTAAAATCTAGGTCATGAGAGAAAGGAAGCGTGCTTCATCGATCAACCCTGAAATCTTTGTCATATGTTGGAGGCAAAAATGAAACTTAAAACATTTCAATGCATGTCTAACAGATCCAACGTGTCGTATAACCAGGTCTTGACAGTCCAGCTTCTTGGCTCCTGTAGACAGCCAGCCGTCCAAAAGGCCGCCTGGAGCTCTCACTCAGAGGGCGTCCACCTCTGTGCCTGATGCGCTTTGCCTTCCCTCTCTCGGCAGTGGTCAGTGTATATCAGAGCTGCCGTCCGGAAGGAGAAAGGCCTGCCCATCCTGGTGGAGTTGCTCCGAATAGACAACGACCGTGTGGTGTGCGCAGTGGCCACAGCGCTCCGGAACATGGCCTTGGATGTCAGAAACAAGGAGCTCATCGGTATGTGTTCAGACTCACAGAGTCCTGGGTTTCCGTCAGAGCGCTGCCCTGCTGGATCTAGGTGCTTGAATTCAGTGTGCAACACCACAAGCAGGGCCTGCATGAAAGCCTCATGTGTTCTGGTTCTCTTGCTTGAAATCCAAGGAGCTGACGGGTGTTGTAGAATTTCGAGAAAAATGCGGTTTGTTGACATTTTGAATCCTAATTAAAAACAACCGCAGCGCTCAGTGCTCAATCCTGGCATCTCAGCCTTCTGAATCTCTGTCAAGTTTCCTTGTTCCCTTGTGGGGAACAGAGGAATTCCCATAGGAGGTACACTTTCAGTTTATTTTGGATGAGAACACGCTGGCTTCTTACCTATTTTGTTTTGGGTTTTTTTTTTTCATATCATCCCCCTGTGAAATCCTGAGGACTTTTATTAATGATGCATTAAGGTGGTAATACATACTTGCTCAACAAATATTTGTTCATAGCCTACTTTTTGCCAAACCTGTTCTAGATCCAGATTTACAGCAATAAGTGAAAGACAGAGAGCCTTGTCCTTGTGGAATTTATATTCAACAGGTGACAAGTAAACAAATGAATTCCTTGGTGTTTTAGGGAGATTCTGCAGGGGGAAGGGAACCTGGGTGAGGGAGGCTGTCACTATTTTCAATTAAGTGAAATTCATGTTCTAAAGTGTACAGCATTGGTGGCATGTGGTATGTTCCCAGTGTAATGTAATGACCTGTTTTACGCAGGTCCCAGGCAGTTTTATCACCCGAAGAAAACCCCAGGCCCAAGGAGAGACCCTCTCTGTCCTTCCCTTTCCAGCTCGGTGTTCCCCAAGCCGCTGTCTTTCCATAGATGTCCCAGATCATTGCCCAGACCCGTCTTCCATAGCTTTCCCCTTATATTGTCCAGGAGTTTTAGTTTCAGATCTCATCATGCTTATGTCCATTTTGAGTTGGCTTTTGTATATGGTGTGAGATACGGATCCATTGCCTGTGTATGTGCGTATCAAGTTTAAGGTCCTGATTTTAAGTGAGAGCTCAAGTTAGGAGTGCTCAGGACGTAATGTTTAAATAAGCAAAATGGGAAGGAGGTGCTGAGAGAGCCTAGCCATGCAGATATGTAATGGAAGACAAACTCATGCTGAAGGAGCCGCCTCTGTAGGTGACTCTTTGGAGTGGGAGATGGGAGTGAGCCAGTGGGCTGCAGGCCTTTATGGGCCTTGTGTATCTGGAAAAGCAAGTTTTGGGAGGTCAGAGAGGCATTCCAGTGCCTCTTTTTGCAGGCAAAATGATGCTCAGGCCAAGGCTGATTGGTTCTTGGAGAATGAGGAACCCACAGGACCTTCTGGGATATAGTACAAGTCACCATGGACTATTGTCCCCATGGGTAAGCATCTGGTATGAAGGAGACTGATGACAGGTAACAGATGTCCACAGGTGGGGTCTGGAGAGCTGAGAAGCTGAACCAACCTCCACAGACAAGGGACAGCTTCTCTGTAACCTCTAGGGAATGCAGAGAAAGAGGTGGGAGGGTACAAAGTGGCCAGAGTCCATCCCTGGGGCAATTGCAAACCCAGGCATGATGCACTAACCAGATACTTTTTCTTTTGCCATTTCACAAAACTCATCAGATCCTCTGATAAAAGCAAGAGTATTTGCAGGATTTCAGTCATTTATTTATTCACAGTGAAACCCAGATTTCAAATCTGTGTTTAATAAATAGTCATTCTGCTAGCAGGAAATAAACTCATTTTGATATTTATACTTTATGTTCACTTGAGACTTTTGTGAATTTTGTTGTGTACATTTAAACTACACCATTAGCTAAAAAGTCTGTTTTCCACGGACACTTTTCTTACACAGTTGTTTCAGACACAATAGCGCGGGTGCTTCAAAATAATCCAATCTCTTTGTAACACAGAGGAAAAATCAATAGCTAATCAGTCTACTGCCTGGATACTAACTACTAGGTATTGTATGTTTGTGTGTTTTATTTCTTTTGGTGGATTAAAATATAACAAAATGGTGAACTATTGATTGGTTTCCTAGCTCATAGTCATCTTTTCTTCCTCAAAATCCAGTTAGCTGGCGCTCTCTCTGAGGGAGAAACATTTGTTGCTCCCTACTTCCCATGTTAAATTAAACCTTTACTATTAAATGTCACCAGACAGGAAATGTAGCCAGTCCTTTAGACAGAGAAGTGAAAATATCTAAGTCACAGGCTTAACAGAGTTGGCAACTTTTTTCTTGAATAGAGCAGAAATTATTAAAACAATATTCTATACTATTTAGGAGAAAGGAAATGTGACTTTTGCTAATTACTTTAAATATTGTAGCAACAGAGTGGCCTTTCTAGGAAAGTGCTATAAAGGACTTTGGGCTTTAAAAAGAAAGCTGCAGTGACTTCAAGAACAATAAGAAGAGTTTAAACGTCAGTATCTTCTTTTTATCAACTCTTACCTAAAGCCCTGGTGGCTCCTTCGGTATCGTGCTTTAAGATCATCTGTATTCTGATGACCCGCACACAGAGACCTCTGGCGGGGTCCCAGAGCTCGTGGCCAGTTATCAGTCCAGCTTCTCCCCACTGAATTCTTATGAGCATCTCAAGTACAGCATCACTGCAGCTGGGCTCCTCCCAAGCCTGACCCTGCCACAGTCTCCCTCAGGACAGCTGTCCTTTTTGGGGTCCAGGACAAACACCTTGCAGTCTTCTTTGACTCATATGCAGCCCATTTTCACAGTCTAGCCATCAACAAATCCACTCTTCTTTCTGGATTTTCCCAGAAGCTTGACACTTCGTTTATCTTCATGACTTTCTTCCTGGTCAGAACTGCCACCAGCGCTCCCTGGGGCTGCTGTCCTGGCCTCCTGCCTCATCCTCCCTTGCCCTCTGCAGGCTGCATGCACCGTGGCAGCCATAGTGGTCCCAGCAGAGCACATGTCAGAACACACCGTTTCTAGAACTACCACACATTTCCTTATCGTAGTCTAAAGTTAAGACTCTGCAAGGCTTATACATCTGTCAGACCCAGCTCCCTGTCACCTCCCCATCCTCACCTTCTGTGCCTCTTACCTTCAGTACCTCTGCTGTGGCCACGGGTTTACTGTGCTGCCTCATCATGGAAACTAAGGTCTTCCCTCAGGGCCTTTGTACTTGCTGCTCCCCCTGGTGGAAATCCTCTTCCTGTGGACCTCAACTCATCCCTCATTTCACTCAGGTCTTTAACCAGGAGAAGAAGGATTGGACCCCAAACTTACCATGCTATGCTGCTTCCTGCTCCTGCTTGACGTTTAGCCACAGAACTGATGACCTTTTAATATAGACAGTCTGCCTTAGGGTGGTTCCACTTAAAATTTTCAGCTGTAATATGCATTCCACAGAAACCACTTTGAATTCAGGACTTTGCTGTTTCCCTGGGACTGTGACATGCAGTTTGAGCCTCTTGTTACTGGGACGTGGCCATGAGTAACGGTTTCCGGCCAGCCACGCAGTCACGGGGGGAACAGCCCATATTATCTAGTGTGCTGTGACGCCGTCCTGTGATGTTCAGGAGACAGGGTGTGTCTAATGCATATTTTAATTACAATAGTTTAAATTTACTGTAGTTTATCAGGGCATAACCACATGATATGTCTAAGAGCACCTGTATATAGCATAATACTTACTGGTATTTTCCTCAGTCTCCTTCCCCCAGTAAGCCCACTGAGGGCTGGAAACTTGGTTTTGTTTATCAGTATATCCCACATACCTGGAGTAGTGTGTGCTCCATAGTTGGGACATGATAAATGTTTGCTGATTAATGGCTGCAGGCTCTTCTCACCCAGTCATCATCCTAAAACAAACACCAAGTCATCAAAACACTAAGAAAGCAAATTAAATTTAAAAATAAACTGAATAAAAGAGTTTCACATCAACAAATAATTAAAGAGCTGGTTCATCTTTCTTGTTAAATTTACTACGTAAATGCATACACTCAGAATTTCAGAAAGTAGCCAGTCTTTCTCTCATTGATTCTGGAGTTTTAGTTTAAGTAACAGGTCTCCCTAGATTATCCTCTGAGTTGAGGAAGGGGTGAGTGGGCTTCCATGATTACAGTGAAGGGATGCTTTCTCTTTCTTGGGCTCCATTATAGGGAGAACTCCAAAGAAGCTATTGAACAATAACCACCCTACCCTAGTCACTCAATGAGAAGCATGCTGTAGCCCTAACAGGAGTGTAGCATCCTCTGCTTCCTCTTTATGTTCCCATTTGGGTTGTTTCCTTGGTTATGTGTATGTCTCTGTGAACTGGAGATAAATATGCTATTGATAGAGCTTTACATTCTCCTTACTGACACAGCACAGCGACCAAGGTTAATGCACAACCCTACATTTCTTTGAAACCTTCAGAAGTGTTAATTATCTTCCTGAGTAGGAATGATTTTCAAAAATAATTGTAATAATTAACTTCAGTGAAAAGAGCCAACAATACTGTATCACTTCCAGTTTAGCAAACTGCAACCCATTTCAGCACTTGGACAGTTCCTGATGAAGCTGGTAGGCTTTTTTTTTTTAAACTTTTTTTAAATTTTATTTAAAGAGGAGAAAAATAAAGCAAAACATAAAAAGGGGTAGACACAATACAGAATTTCAAAAAAATGAACAATAAGAAATAACTAGTTGATATATTACATATTGTCTTCTTCGATGTAGTTGTTCAAGTTACAAAAATTAAAGCATACAAAGTTGACATTCAAACAGTGAGGCTGCAGACAGTTCTGTTCTCTGATCCAACAAAAACTTAGCAACATAATTATCAATCCTAAACTCTTAAATATACATGCAGTTATATCCTTGAGAGCATTTGCTTTTCCTCCTTTTGCTTTTTAAGTCAATTATCAGTTTAGTTATATCATGTTTCAGGTTGCTCAGTACCTTACTGATCTGTTTTGTTGTTATTATTTACTTTTTTGTTTTTTCTTTATTTTTTAAATTTTATTTATTTATTTTATTTTGGAGTTAGTAAAATACAGCAGAACAAGACAGGACAAACCCAACTGAGGCAGTGCAGTGATATTGGTACAGAACCTCACAGCAGGTTACTGGGATAACAGCAATAGGTACAATAGTATATCTGGTTTTCTTCACAATAGTTGTTCATTCAACCAGGTAGAGCAATATCGAAGGAAATAATGAAATTATAAAAACAGAATATTGAATAGAGCAATACCGTTGATCAGAACAGAGCAAAACAGAGATAAAAATATTTGCCTTCAAAGAGATGGCAGAAGAAAATCCCCTTATTTGCTATATTGCCTATAGCAAGACATGCTCAGATCTCTGGCTCGCACTTGCTAGCGGGTGGGGGGAGATGGATGGATGTTTGATTCTTAGCCCGCACCTCGGTAGGCTCAAAGCCACCCATCAGAGGGGTAAACTGGCTGCCCGTTTTGCCAGCGCCCCAAGGTCCAACATGGCACATCACAGATCTCAAGAAACGCTGACATGGTTCTTGCCCTGGGGCGGCGACGGCTTGCCAGGCCACAGCCACTTACCAGAGTGGCATGCTGGTGGCTGCCATTTATTTTGCCCAAGTCCACACTTTCTGCCAACAAAAATCACAAGCCAATAAAACAAAAACCTTACTGCCATAAGAGCACTAACTGGCTTCCCACTTACTCAATTCCCAGCTTGCAGTGGCCCCTCCTGAGGACGGCTGATTTTTCCACTCAGAGCTCTGGTGGTAGCAACTACTCAAAAAGACATTCTTCCCTTCATCACCACTGTGTAGCTGCACCCCTGCATTGCCTTCCAGTTTTATGGTGTATGCATTTCATCCTTCCCTGCTGAGGTAATCAGGGAGGAATCTGGTTAGGGTCAGGGTTGTATTTATTCATGTCGTGTAGCACCTAGAACTTTGCTATATCCATGACAAGCGCTGAGATCGTATTTGCTGAAAGTTAACTAATGGATGAGTAACACAGGTCCTTTATTGTGAAAAACAGATCTAGAGGAGGCTTAGGGAGCCCCAAGTGGAGAGAATAAGGGGCTGAAGGGGGTCTTTTTCCACTTCTTTCCATGGTGTCCAGAAGCAGGGGAAAAAAGATGCCCAGGTTATATGTTCCCTGAAGCCCAGGACTCTAAGCAGATGAATTCCACCATCACTGCTGCTGCCACTACTGCTGCTGCTATTTTGAAAGAGATGTGAGATTGTGTGGGAAGGAACTGCATGTTCTGTATGTGCTTGAGCTCTGCCAGAAGCCTGCAGAGCAGCCCCCTTGGCTCGCCGGGGTGGTGGCTGCTTGCCACATGCCCCGGCATGTGGGCCAGGGCTGAGAAGCTGTGAGCCCCCTCCCACTCCCTCGCGGGCCTCCCTAGGCTGAGGAGAGGAACCTCAACTGCTAGGTGAGGCCAGCCCTTCCCACTTGCCGCGTCCCTGTATCTCACCCTTCTGTGCTCTGCAGGACTCTTTCCTCACCTTCTGGGCCTGCTGCTCGGTCCAGCTGCCACCTTTGTAAGTCCATGGGAGTTGCTCTCCCTCTCTCTGCCCTACACATTCATGTTGCATGAGCCCTTCTTTGCCTCTGGCTAACCTTCTTTTCACTTTCTCAACTTAGCTGAGCTTCTTTCTGTGCAGGCAATCTCTTTTTCCCTCAGAGGGACACAAGACAGAACCTGACTTTTCCTAGGGTCAGGATAAAGCTGCCACCGTATGGACCTGGAAAGATGGAAGAGCATAGAATTCAAAGTCCTCAAATGTGCTCAGAAGTAGGCATTTCATGCATGCTTCCCATTTCAATTAGTGATGCTACAGCTGAACAAGATCATGAACAAAATAAGCATGGTTTCTTATCTCAGAGTTCATTACTTTTTAAGTAATAAATCCATTGCTATTCCTTTCTCCCTACAGAGCTTTCTTATCATCTCTTTCATTCTTTCTGGGGCTCAGGGCACAGCGAAAGATCAGTTCTTCTGAGCTTTCTGTTCCTGCCCCAACCTGCTTTAAATAGTCAGGTAAAAATTGTATCTGGCCAGTCTAAAAGGTGTTTATGTACAAAGATTGCTGGTGTTATTTGAAAGACAACATAAAATGTCCTGCTTTTGCCTGAAAATAAAGTGTGAATAAGAAAAGTTTTGATGTCCAGAGAATTCCAACTTCTCCTTCCCCTGTAGCAGATCCTGTAGCAACAAAAGTATTTTCCTTTACAAAACTAAGATGGAGGTAATAAAAACAGGAAGGGAATATATTCATCATGTCTTTAATGTCACATAGATTTGTGTTCATTTCAATTAGTGATGCTACAGCTCAATTTTTGAAAGATGTGTCCATGGAGTTGTAGACCTTGTAATGTTTACCTTTAGACAAACTTGGGAATGTATTAAATAGGAAGGCGTGTTCCTTAGGGGATAAACAGATACCTACAACTCTGTTTGCATCTCCCTGAAGAGTCACTCTAACTGCTGCTTCAGAAGTCGTTCCTCAAAGTGAGTCTGAATTCCACAGTCTAAGAATAGACCTCAACCTCGGCATCATCACGTCTGTGTCTGGAATATCATTCTGCAAGCCTCGGATCTCCTGGAAACACTGACAAACAGGGCTCTGAAATCCTGTGGACTTCTATCCACAGGACAGAGAAACATGTACTTTATTACTTTCAAATCTTACACGAATGGCTTGCTTATGACAAAATTACCTGGAGCACAGGCACCCCAGCTGGGGACAAGATCTCTTGAAGGTCACCATCATATGATTCCATTGGCATTTTTTACCTGTGCTCTTGACCCTACTCAATCTGTGCCCAAGGAAAGGCTCTCAGAGCCTCCCGTAACCCAGGGATGTGAGTGTGGTTTTCATGCCTGGGACAGTGTAAGCGTCACTTTATTAAGGACTATGAGGAAATTTTAGAAATATACCTTGGCTGCTTTTCAAAACATGCTCTTAAGGCCAGGGCAGATTTTTTTTTAATTAAAACACATGCAATTTCAATTAGTATTTTAAGAAGAAGTCTGATTTCCAGACAAGGTAATTTATCAGAGCACTTTCTGCTAGCTCATTTTAGTAATTAAACTTCAGAAGCCATATTCTAGCAGAAAGAAAACTCTGTACTTTGGCCAAAACTTTGTGCCTTCAGATTAGGTACCTATGTTAAGCCCACATCTCCTAACCCACAGAATCTAATCTCCTGAATGTTACCCTCCTTGCAGTGAGACTATGGATTCTTTGCTGATTAACTCTGGACACCCATTGGGGAATTTTAGTGGCTGGTTCTGGCAGATAAGAATTCCTTGGAAGGGGAGTTGTAAATACATCAAAAAGTCAACAACTATTTTATTAAACAAGAGTTTAATGATTCATCCCTTGGAAATCCTCTATGTGGGGAAAAGGCAAAATTGAGAAATTTCCAACTGATTCAAATTCAGATCCTCAACTTAAATTAGGCCTCAAAAGAGATAGATAGATTAGATAGATAGATAGATAGATAGATAGATAGATTGAGAGGGAGAGAGGGAGGGAGAGAGGAGAGAGACAGAGGAGATGCATCCAACGTTATTTTGACTAGTTAGGTATTTATTCTCTGCCCAGCCAAACAATTTGAGCAAATAGCTTTAGAGAAGATGATGAATGAGAAATGGAATGGCTCCCATCAAATACCCCAACCAAATCTTGAAACTCTTCAGTATAGAAAAGAGGATTTTAACAGGATGATGTTTTAGCTGGAAAATGTTTTTCAATTGGATTCCCTTCAAAGTGGGGTTTGCCATCTTCCTCCCAGCAAGATGCACAGAGCAGCAGCAGCTGGTGGGAAGGACACAGCAAGCCGCCCAGAGAGGGGCGGGGGACCCAGGGTGGAGCTGGACCTTTGGAGACGCAGCCCCAGCAGTGGGCTGGGTCCCTGGCAGGCAGGCAAGGGCGCAGGTCTGTAAAATGGCGCGAGCAGCATAATCAGATTTCGCTCCTGAACCCAATGTGTCAAGAAGATAAATTTTGTTCTGCTCCTCATGCCAGATAGGGATGAATAGGATATTTAATAAGAAGAAAAGAAAGGCAAACAAGCAAGCAGTTCCCACCACCAACGCTTTGAAATAACCTAAACGTGTTTTCAAGAAACAGAGTTGAAACTCAGAGATGTTTTTTTTCTCTTATACCCTAGAAAATTCATTAAGGATTATTGTCCATAGGAAAACCATAGGTATTTCTCTAATTTAAAGTTTTCCTGTCCAGTTGTGTGCTTCATAATATGTTTGTGTGAGGCCAGGTAACACGAGTGACTTTGAAGAGTGGAATGATTTTTTAAAAAATGATTTGTCTAAGCACCTGCTTGGCAAGTGCAAGGTCATGAGTTCGATCCCCAGCATCAAAAAAAAAAAAAAAAAAGATTTGTCTGCTGACATGCATGGTGTTCTTTGCATGCCAGATTGTGCCACCTTGGTCATTTGATGTAGGTGGGTGACTTGGCACAGTACAGATTGGGCTGATGCAGACATATGCTATTATCCAATGTGTGGGTTTTATTTCATCGTCAATATTACGATTTCAATGTTAGAGATTATTCAATATGCAAGATAGATCAAAAGATATAAATCCCCCATTGTCCTCACCTTGAGACAAGAACAATTTAATTTACTTGTCAGAAGGTTATACCCATGAAATAGAAAGTAGTGGTGTTAAATTTTTAATTGACTCTTGAGTCCGTAGACTAATGCCTCTCGTGTCTCTGTGAGTCAGGTCCATCTTTAACCTTATTAGCTCTGGAAATGTTAGAAATTCAATAGCTGTCACTTCCTGTCATCAGCGACTGTACTTTCCAAACCCTACTTTTTTGTTCACCCCCATTTTCCCAGCAACAGAGGAATCAAAACCTTGACTCATTTTCTCCTTGGTCTTTACCCCCATGTGGTAAATCTTTCAGAACACCTACTTGAAGCTTCTCCTCAGTGTCCTTGCGTCCTCCTTCTGTTTCCTGTGCTTGTCCCGTGTGCCCTAGCCCACAGGAAGTGGAGCCCAGGGCAGCCCTGGCATCCACCCTGGCATCTGTCCGAGCCCTTACTCTTCAGCCCCCTACTTTCCCATGCTCCCTCTCCCGCGTCATCATTGTCATGCTGTCCCTTGTAAAGGGCTTCACTGAGGAGACATTCAGTAGCCAATGACATTAGTGAAGATCAGTCCTGATGTTGAACTTTATTCAGTAATTTTTTCTGAAGAGCCTCTGTACGTCATAGTGCAATCCACACATCTTTCTTCCAGTGCTGTTCAACCCTTCCAGTAGCATTTCACCTGCTTGCATATCCTGCTTTCCAAGAAGTGGCTCCCAAGGCTGGGGTTATAGCTCAGCTGCACAGCATCTACCTGGCAAGTGTGAGGTCCTGAGTTTGATTCCCATCACCAACAAGATGCAACTTCCACGGTTTTCTTCCTGTCTGTCTCATTTTCCTTCTCCCATTCCCTCGGGCTTCTCTTCCCCTCCGCTCCCTTCAGGGCTCTACTCTGTTTAAGGCTCCTATTTTACATCTGCTATTCTCCATCTCTCTTTTTTTTTTTCATTTCCTCTTGTCAGTTGTGTGTAATCCACAGAGCTGGTACAAATTCTCTTCTGCTTGAAGAATGTTCTCTACACATTTTTTTTAATAGTGTGGGTTCTTCTTTTTCAATTTATGCTTTACTTTGGATGATTTCTAGAAATCTGGTTCCATGTTCACTGGTCCTTAAAGTCCTATTTCCAAACCTCTATAAAGATCATTATGTAAATTTCTCATTTCTGATACCATATTTTCTAGTTCTAGAAATCCCATTTATTTTTTTCTTATACTTTTCATTTCTCTGCTGAATTTTTCATTTTTTATTTCTCATATGTTGTCCATTTTACCACTATTCTTTTAACATATTAATACAGATATAAGTCCCTTCTGCATGTTCTAAAACCCAGATTACAGAGGATTTATCTCTAATGGCTAGCTTTTCTCCAGATTTTTAGTCATATTTTCCTGCTTCTCTGCATGTCTTATCATTGTATGCCAGGAATTTTGTGTTAAAATAATATCACAGACTAAATGAAATAACTCCTTACTCCCAGAAAAGAACACCCTAACTCTTCTATTCAGTCCCTAAAGTGGAGAGCTGGGTTACAGTAACGCACATCTTAACCTCCATGAAATCAGTATTAGCCTGAAATCAGTATTTGTGCTCTCGAAACCGAGCATCTACGTAGTCTAGGGGCTTCGGTCTGCAAACTGTTGGCTGGCCTTCTCACCAGTTGTTTGAGCCATGAGAGACCTCACTGTCTTCCTTTCTTTCCTTCTCCCCCCATTTCTTCCCTTCACTGCTGTGCAGCTCAGCTACGAGCTTTTGGGGTCAAAATATCAGCTACGTTTTTCAAACCTAAAATAACTTTGCTGCTGCCATCTCCGTGCATCCTCTATTCTCACCGTTTCTGAGTTCACAGCCAACTCCCCCCCATACCTTTCTCACCCCAACTCCATGCCTTCAGCTGCTTCCCCCACACTAGTGGCTTCTTCCTTTCCTTTCCTAGTCTCTCCTTACCCATTTTCAAGGGCAAATTCCTGTCCCACTTTACAAATAAACAAAGCCCATTTTACCACTGGAACCTTTCATGCTGTCTGTATTTTCCAAATACAGCACTGTGTGCGACACTCTGTGAGTCTGTATCACTCAGCTGTGGTGGAGTCACCTTAGCCAAGCGAGCGACCCGTAGGAACGAGCGCAGTGTCCTTCCCTGATTTCACTTGTAGGGTTTCTTCCGAAAGCCGCCTCTGCCCAGCCCTGTGCTGTGCAGTGATGGTGGCACATGTTTCATGTTTCGTGGCTTCCGTCTGCGAGGATCTGGGCTCCACAGGATACACGCTGTGTCTCCCTCTTCTGCTGCTGTAGCACCTAACACAGGGCCATCTGGCGTCCAGGAGACACTTAGGAAGTATTACTGGAAGACAGAAAAAGTTGAAGTCATAATATTATGATATCACAAACCAGGCTTTAATTGCCATATATACACTTCCCTAATTATTTTAAATCATTTTACAGTTACACCCGGTAGCACAGATTTTCTTATATTTGAGACCTACCTGCCCTCACCCTTCTTCTTTCTCTGGAACTTAACATCACCGCGCCCCTAAAAATACAGCGACCGACCTACTTTTAGTTATGCAAGCCAAAGCAGACCAAAAGTACTTAGTGAAGGATGTGATTTTTAACCTTCCATATCTGGGCTCACCAGAAGCCATCCCCAGAGAGGCTTATACATGAACATTTATTTTAAAGTGCCCTCTGGGAGTCTAAAATTTTCCAGCTTGAGAATTACTGATTTAGAGTCTGGAAAATATTTCCTAGATTTAAAAAAGCAACCTGCTTATCTCCTAGAAAACTATCTCTTCCCAATTTTAATTTGATGATTCAAGTTTAAGTCTAAATATTTTTCTCTGAGATATGCCAATTCTTTGGTCAGAAAAGAAATAGCACTTTTTCTCCAGAAATTGCACTGACCCAAACTTCCCCCTTGTAGTACTGTGTGTAATGGATAGTTGATTTCAGCTAACATTGCCACTGATGATACTAATATCCATAGTCACAGCAAGGCTTAAATTTTGCATATATCTGCATACACAGATTATATATAATATTTTGAATATATATTTAATAGTCTATATTATATAAAATAGGACTGTCTAGTGGTTATTATCACTTATTTTCACATGTGATCTTTCATAGCATTTGCTTGCAGGAATATATCAGGGAGCTCTTCAGTTTAGCAAAGGATTCTAACCTTATCTTCCTGTCATTGGCTACTGAAAGTCTCCTCAGTGAACCCCTTTACAAGGGACAGCATGATGATGATGCGGGAGAGGGAGCATGGGAAAGTAAGGGGCTGAAGAGCAAGGGCTCGGACAGATGCCAGGGCGGATGCCAGGGCTGCCCTGGGCTCCACTTCTTGTGGGTTAGATAATAGAACCTGCCTTTGTTACTTTTCTCTCATTGCTGGGACAAAATGCCCGACACCCAAAATGAAGGAAGGAAAGGTTTATTTAGCTCATTGTGTGTAGAGGTTTCAGTTCATAATCAGCTGGCTCCAAGGCAGGGTGGCATGGCACTGGGGCAACACTTCAAGGCAGCAGCCAGCAAAAGCAGCCAGAGCCAAAGGGAACAAGCCTCTTTCCTCCCTTATTTTGTAAGCAGGCTACAACCCTCCTCCCCTAGGGCCGGTGTAGCGCTCACACCATCTCCCTGACTCCTCCTACACTGGCTCAGGACATTTACAAAGTGAGGACCCTGGCCCCCTGCTGAGTCTCTGAGTTAAATTTCTAAGCTGCTCAAGTTGACAGTGTATCAACCATTACAAAACTCTTCCTATTCAAAGACCACTTTAATCAGGAAGCCCTCACCCGCACGTTAAACTCCAGTGTGGCACTGACATTGGTGTGCAGAGAGGGGAGGCTGCAGAAGCCCTCTGGGCTCTTCTGACAGCCAGGACTCCAGGCGCCCAAGCTCCTCTCACTCAGCCTGCAGAGCTGGGTGCTGCAGAGCTGGGTCCTCCCTGTCCCCCCCAAGCTCCGGCCTCAGCTACTCCGTGGAGCAGGAAAGACTCTCGCTCCTAGCAGGACCCAGATATCTCTCCGGCACTCCGGCCCATTGACTCTTTGAGGTCTGTCATTCCTTAGGTGTGGTGAGAAGGGAAGGGTCAGCCTTGGTGTCCCGGTGTACAAGCAACTGTACACTAAAACAAGCAGAGGAGCTGGCAGCATGGTGGTACTTGAAGACACAGCCTGCCTTCACCACACTCCATCCGTCCCTTTCGTTCCCGTGAGCTACAGTATTCTTTAGGATTAAAGCGACCTTTCACTTCCCCAGTACAGCTGGCTGTCCCCAGCATCAGCAGGGAATTGGTTCTGGAGCCCCAGATGATACCAAACCCATAGGGGTTCAAGTCGTTTGTGTGAAACAGCACCAGCACTGTCTGCATATGACCCGTCACTTCCTCCCATGGACTTCAGTCCTCTCTAGATGGCCCATAAGCGCTATGCAAGTGGCTGCTTTCAGGACTACCGTGGAGGGAATGGGTTCATTTGTCCAGTTCGGATGCAATTTTTGTCACCATTTTCAGTCCTCCGTTACCAAACCTGCAGGTGGGGCTGCTGGAAATGCCATGGCTGATGTTCAGCATCGTTTGCTGCTGCCTCAGGCCTTATGCTGGTGTGACTCGTGCCACGTCTTCTGTCTGGTGACTGAGGAGATGCAGCAGTGTGTGCTTTGAGTTGCTTTTGAATCTTCAGGGCAGGATTTTGCACCTTGTCCCCCTCTCTGCTCCTGAGGGCACTGGCCCTGTGCAGGATGCCTCTGGAATTGGGTGTGGTGGCCGCCTCAGCCACGGAGAAAAGCTGATGGGTCCCCTTGGAGCTCAAATTTTTCACCTTGCTCTTTTGGCGGACTGCTCGCCTACTAAACTAGGGGATGTAGGGGATCGCAGATGGTGGAAAACCCCGAGAAGTAACCCAGCTGTCAGCACTGAACACTCCTCAGTTGACCTGATACTGCCCAACCAGTGTCACCTGTCACTTTCTTCTATACCAGCCCATTTACCCAAAAGAGCAATACTGGAATTATGTTTCTTTCTCACAGTCTCACTACTGGCTCAGGCTCTGGGAGAAAAGGTGGTAGGTAAAAAGGAAAGAGTAGGTAATAAATATTGGCAAGGATGTTTGTTGAATGAAGAAAAAAAGAATATTGTTTCTAAAGCATCTTCATGGGGGAAATAAGGGATAAGGGAATTATTCAGTTATCTACTTCTCATCAGGTAAAGACTAGAATTAGTTAAAAACAAAACAAAACATTTAAATTCCAAGGCAGAGGGACTCCTCTGGATCAGTATTTTCAGTTGCAGGCACGTGAGGACTGTGGCACTCTGGACGGGGTGGTAATAATGATCTCCGAGAAACACTTGCAAAGGATGCACACTGAGCATTCAGTAATTAAGCCCAATTTGCGTCAGAGCGGATCATCCTAAATGGGAAACCGACCTCCTATGCATCAACACGGTTCATCTGTGGTAATTAGGCACAGGCGGGAAGGGACAGAGCCAGTCTTTATTTTCTTCTCACTTTGGCTTAAGGGTGTGCTTCCAGCCTTTTCCAGCTTTTCCCTGCTTTTTCAGTCTCCCAGATGGCTCCGAAGACCACCCCAGCCCCCACGGGATCCCGGCAGAGAAGGAGGGGAGGATGTGGAGGAGTCAGGATGGGAGGGAAGCTTCAGGGGGCAACCTGCAGCCGAGAGGTAGTGACAGAGGCAGCTGCAGCCATCCTCCTGCTGGTAACCCAGACCACAGAGCACGGCGGGTTACCCACCCGACTAGCACGTTGATTGCACTGTACCAACTTCACCATGTGTCCCCTTCTGTATTTTGCTGCACTCTCAGGGCTAAATACTGTGGCTCTGTTTTGTTCTAGTATGACAGAGATGCACGGTTTTAGGTTACACAGGCAGCAGAGCCAGAGGGACCCAGGCTTGGGGGGTGGGATGGGTCCGTGCTGGCTTGAACTGTGGGGCAGGTGGGATGTCCTTGTGCACATCTCAGAAGGCTCCGGTGAATTCTGTTTCTTCCCATCTGTCCACTGTGCCCCACATTCTCACTTCTTCCCTATGGGTGGGAAGTTCCCAGCCACTGGTTTGTTCCAAAATCCACAGGTTTGGGGCTTTCCACAGTTGACATCTGCTATCTGGTCTCTACCTATTTATCCAGTGATAAGATTTTAGTCTCTGCTCTGTTTCTTCCTAAATTCAAAGGCAGGCGAGAGTCCTTATTTTGAACACAGAAAAGAGAGGGCTCAAGTAGGTGCCTACGAATGGCTCCATAGCTTGGAGGTCCTAGCGGGGTCCTAGTGGGGTCCTAGTGGGGTCCTAGCGGGGTCCTAGCTTGGGGAAGGGAAAGAGAATGAAAGGGTTGTGAGCAGGCTGCCTCCCCACCCCCAGGAGGGGCTGCGTTTCCCTTCATCTCCTGAAGGCTTCTCTGCCTACATTCTTCAATTCTGGAGCCACAGTATTCTGTCGCTGGTGTTCTCCTGGTCCTGTGCCCTCTCCTGGCAATCTCTGCAGGAGAAAGTCCCATATTCTTATCCAGAACTCCCTGTGGCTCCCCGGGGCAGCTGGAAAGGGTCTGTGTCAGTTTGCTGATGGTGAACCCTTGACAGAATCACCGAGAAAAAGGGTGTGCATTACTTTACTTGTTAACTTTCTAAAAGACTGTTGCCTGGCTATTTACCACCTCCCCCCACTCAGATGACATATTCCAGCAATGTATCTCCATGTGGCATTTTAAAAATAAAATTGACAGGTCACCTTTTTAAATACATTAAAGAAATCTAATGTCCCAATGGTTCAATGTCCATCATCCTTTTTAATAATATGTGAGCAAATTCTTCATTATGTTAGAAATTCCACATCATTCCTTTCGCTCCTTGAACATGTAACCTTTCCCCAAATCTTATACAGATTAATGCTTGATAGTCTCTTATTGATCATTCTGCAAACAAAAAAATTTTATAAATTAAAATGTAATTTTAATACAGTATCAGTCTGTTTATTAAAATTTTCTTATGGATTAAGTTATTGCTATAGTTATTAGCAGAATACAGTTAATCAACATAACATGTGTATCATAAATCTTGATTTAAATTAAATATAAAAAGTGAATTATATTGGAAATGCATTCCTTAGATGGATGAGCCCTCTTTCCCCAATCAATTTATATATTCAAAAATGAATATTACTTATTGCTTGGATAAGCAGAGTTCTGTATTTTTCTGTTCTCATTTTTGTTTGGCTTCATTTTTATGGATTTAAATGCTGAGAAACATTTGCATATCTAAGATGAAGGGCATAAAGATCTTTCCTTAATATTGCCATTTGATTCTTTGAACTTCTTGTGCATTGAATTTAAAATATCTCCTTGGGATCCATGATCAGAAGTTCCTTTTCATTATCCCTTAACTGATAACTTGATTTAGTTCCCCTTTGATTTTGTCAAAGGTAAAAGATTGGGGGAAAAAAGATGAATCATCCCTTGCTAGAATTCTTCCCTTTGCAGACCAGAGCGGGGCATTACATGGTACTCTGGCTTCGTGTAGAGCCATTCCGGAGTGGGAGAGCACTGACTTGGTTGTATAAATCAAGAAAAAGGAAACTGAAAAAGCAGGCAGGCAAGTCCCCAAGCAGAGGGGCCCCAGCAACAATGCAGAGGGAAGCCCAGAGTCCGGAATGGGTTTCCTGCACCCTCGAGGCCTGTGTGCCCTGGGAAGGCTTCCTGAGGGCCCAGGGCACACAGAATTCCTTTGGATACCACTCCCCTGTGGAGCCTGCCCTTGGCAGGGCCGTAGCTGTGACCTTGAGGCCGTGCCACAGAGCCAAAGGTTGGCCTTGGGAAACTGCTTCCGCCTTGCATGGGGCTGGCTGTTGCCTTTGAGCTGCAGCTCCCCAGGGGAACTTAACACCCAGAGAAGCAGCCAACTGCACGGAGCAAAACAGCAGGCAAGATTTAAGGTTTGCATTGGAAGCTAATTAGGGCTGCAGTACAAACTTTATGCTAGATCATAACTTCTTATCTACAGATAGAGGATCATTATTAGGACAGTGCGTGCAGTATTTAAAACTTCCTGGGGACTAATTAAACATGAAGAAGTCCAACTTTCAGACTGCAACTGCTACAATTTAGCTGTCAAAACGCAGAAGTCTAATGCGATTGTTTAATTCAGTTGCCAAGATTCTGTATAAGAAAATTATTTCAAAGGTTTAGCATCATTTTCTCCTTGTCGGTTGGTGTCCAAAATACGGAATTTCTTTATTTCCTTATTCATTCATGTTCCTCATTCATTCATTCATTCACTTGACCAATGTTTACTGAGCATTTACGATATGTGAGCTACAGATCAGCATCGTTTGTTTCACATAGCTGACGGGCTAGCAGTGAAAACGGTTTCAAAAGTGAGTGAACGGTATTTACTTTCTGCTTTGGATGTGAATGAATGCAGTAAGGGAAAGGCATTGCAGAGTAGCAAGAGGGAAGAAACACTGACCTTGGGTGTAGGAAGAGACTCTATAGGAAGGAGATCCTGAGCAGGAAGCAGAGGAGATCTTTAAGCCACCTCAGGGCTACCTTTCTGTGGAGTAGCAGCAATCAGGGCAAAACCCTGGGTGCAGAAGGGGCATGGCCTGCAGTAAAAACAGGATGAGGTCAGGGTTGATGTAACTGATGGACCAGTCGGGAAAGTCAGAGGCCTGGATGGGGAGGCAAAGGATCGCTTTAAGCCCGAGGAAGGAATTTGTATTTCCCACCCGCCAGGGGTTTGTCTGGAGAGCATGGCCGGATTTATATTAACACCTTCCCTGGTCAGGAGCTAGAGGCTGGAAAAGAGAGAAGAAAGGAAGAAATCACAGTGTCCTGAACCAGGACGGGAGCAAAAGAGATGAGAAAAAAATTTAAAGTTGAGTCCAGCAGAATATGGTGAGGGATGGAGAGGAAAATGCTGTAGGTAGGAAAAAGACAGGAGAAGAGAGACAGAGAAAAGCAGAAAAGTGTCATTTGGGACTGAAAGTCTGAAATGTGCGTTAGCTATGGACGGGGAGACAGGGGAAGCTGAAGATATTATTAGTGTAGAACTCGGGACTGAGATATTCATCTGTGTTGTCAGTGCAGTAAAAAAGAATGTGGAAGTCGTGGGCCAATGATGTTAATTTTCTAAGTACAGAAACATCTACAGGAAGCCTCATCCTAAAGTAAGATGTCCAGCTGCAGGTGGACAGGCATGCTGCGGCTCACTAGCCAAAGACCCGTTTCTTACCTAATCTCCTTCTTTTTCACTTTTGAATAAAAAAAAGAGATACTGTTTCTTTGTCAAAAGATTTGAGACCACATATGGTCACATAATTTTAGGACAATCTGAGGTCCTGCTGTGGAGTACTGTGAAGGTCGTCTTGCTTGTTTAAAGTATAAGGCCTTAAATATGAGCTTGTGACTAAGCTACAATTGAGACCTCTTGGCTTCTGGTTCACCCTAGGAAAAACCAGTGCAGAGGGGTCAGGTGAGACTGCTGAGAAGTCTGGGTTACTATCCAGTGGCTATTATTTGCCTTAGTTTTATTTCCTTAGGCCCATTATTCTGGATGGTCACACTTTAGTACTGCAATTTCAATCTGTCTAGTAATTTCTGTGTGTGTGTAGTCATCTCTCAGTGTAGCACGTTGGGGACCTGAGGAGTCCCTGTGAACAGGATGACACACCTAGTCATTCTGTCTCATTCCGTTTTCCACGTGGTAGAATAATTTCAGAGGCCCATGTGTGAAGTGCCAAGTTATTTATCTCTGAAGTATATTATAATGAAAATAAATGGAAAGGCCTCCTTGCTGGTACCTTTTTCAATGCAGCAGAAGCAGCTGCTCCTCCTCCACACCACCCAGACAAATGCTCTGGATGGGAATTTATCTTCCATTTTTCAACTGTTTGTAGATCCTGGCAGGAGACTTTGTCAAATATTTGGAAGTGAAAATAGCCTGTGGTAAGGAAAATGCTTTAAGGCATATAAATCTAATTGCTGGGGAACCATTGGGGCTACCTTGTAGCCAAGCTCACCTTATTCTCTAGGTGGAAGAAGTACTTGAATTCTTCTTTTTCCATTTTATGCAATGAGAGAGAAAGAGACAAAGACAGAAACAGAGAGAGAGACATTTCTGTGATACTTTTTCTTTTAAATTGAATCCTTACTTCTAATTCATTTGCATTTTAGTTGGATGAATGATTGTCTTAATCTTACACATTTCTTTGTTTACCACAGGAGTTTTTATGAGGAACATGATTTTTGTCCCAAGCTATGTTTAGAGATTTATGTGACTCACACAGAATGAAAAATCATTCTGTCTTCAAATCAAGGCTCTGCCTTCAATTTCCCAATAGTTTCTTCTTTTTTTACATTTGTTGGCTTATAGCTGAGACTCAGCTTTTAAGTATCGATGTGCTGTGCAGCTCACCGTGTGAAGCAAATCAGTGCACCCCCTTCAAATGAACTGCGTCCTCCCATCCCAGGGGGCTGCTTCGTGATTGGGGCAGGCTGGATGTCAGTCCTGGACAGTTGCCCTGTACTTAGGGTCTTGTTATGGAGGAAGGGTGCAGACCAATGGACATGACTTTGCAGTGTGGAGCAAGGGGCAGTCATGGTCGTACATGGAGAGATGTCACAGCAGTGTCACACAGAAATGAAGGGAAAGATACTCAGCATGTGATCACCTCCACCAGTATATCACGTGAGTCCTGTATCCCAGAGCACTTACGTCTTGCCCCCTAACACAAGCTCTGAGCTTCAGTCTGTCTCCAAAGTCTTTTCAGGTAGTTTTGATGCACGGCGCCAGCTAAGCACGATGTGTCTACCTGGTGAGTCTGAGCACTTGATAGATCAGCCTCGCCTCTTAGGTAGGAGGCTGCTGGCTCTCTCTCTCTCTCGCTCACTCTCTCTCTCTCTCTCTCTCTCACACACACACCACTGCTTTCTGAGCTCTAAGGTTTCAAGATCCTGAAAAGAAACCCAGACCAACTGCAATTAAGATTGTGCAGTGCACCCATGTGTTTAAAATATATGACTGATTTGGAGGGGCAGCTTTATCATGAGTTTGAAATGTTACATGAATCATGTGAAGCACTATTATGCACTAAGCAGAAATAAGACTAAAAATGCTTCTCAGCTTCATTTAAATTGATCTATGCTAGATCTTATTGTCCAGTATATTTCAGTAGTAATCTGAGTGCAGTAAGTGAACATTAACTGAGTGATTACTGTATTCAAGGTATCCTGCTAAGTGCTGTGATTCACAACTGGTCATTTGTCTAGATTCTCAGTTTAAAAGATTCACCAATAATATCGAAACGTGAAGGATTTATTCTCAGGAGTGAAAGCCGTTGTTCACATATCTCACCTTGATCTCAGCATGGTCCCAGCCAAGGCCTGCCGGTGATGGGAGACATCCCCACTGGTTCTGCGGGGTGTTACACACAAGAGCCGGCTGGAACCCCATGTTCGTGGGTGACTGAGTCACAGTGTCACCCCTGGGACTCAGTACTCAGCACCTCCAACTTAAGTGAGAAGAAGTTTATTTGGGGTACAGGTTTTAGAGGACTCGGTCCATAGTTGGTTCCAAAGCAGAAAAGGCACAGTGGAAGGGTTTCAGCCCATGGTACCAAGAAGCAGAGAGCAAGAAGGGAGGAGCTGGGGACAAGAATCCACCCTTCCAGGTCACCCCTCCGACCAGGCCCCACCTCCCGAGAGCACCTTCAGCTATGCATCATCTGTGGTTTAATCTACAGGTGGTTTAGCGCCCCCAGGATCCAGTCACCTTCCAAAAGCCACTCGCCTGGACACTCTGGCTCCAAGCCTTAACAGCGCACACGTGCATCTGAGAACTCGTGCCACCAATGGTGCTATGGCCACGGCAGCCAACCTCCCTCCAAGCAGAAGCCACTGTGGTGCTGCAGGTGGATCCCAGCCCCCGCTTAGGACTCACAGATGTGCACTGGGGGCCGGTCCTTTCTGGTCACGTGGCTCAGGGTCCCTAATGTGCCTCCATCACCAGTGTTCTCAGGCAGAGGCTCTAGCCATCCTGGGTCTCTGTCTCATGCTCCTGCCTTTCTGGTTTTCTCTCCCTGAAGCCAAAACCACCACTTAGCCTAGTACCAAGAATCCCAGCTCTCTTCTGCAACAGCCTGGCAGTAGCTTCTCTGAGCAGCTCAAGCCTGGGACACCCAGCTGTAGACATCAGACTGTTAGGAGTAAAACTTTTCCTCTACCAACTCAGGTCCTCATAGTGACAGGAAGACAGGTTATAAATTAATTGACAGCAGATAGATCATCAAGAGTAAAGACAAGATGTGCTCACATGCACAGAGATAAGCTCAGGAACAAGCGACTCACTGAAGAGCCAGAGGCAATGGTTTATAGATCAGCTTCCTGGAAAGGGCTGGGGGTGGACAAAGTGGAGGTATGGCGGCTTCTGATAAAGTTGTTTTTATATAAGAGTCAGTCTAAGGATCAGGTTCCTTCCCAGCAAGAAGCTCCCCAGAGAGGATTTATGGCAAGTTTGTTTGCAGAAAGTTCTGCCTGATATCAGTAAGGGAGGCTCAGAAAAGGCTTCTTCTCTACATGGAATCCTTATGCCATTCTGGTGGGGCCATTGAGGATCCCAGAAAAATGGTTTAGGTAGGCTTGTCCCATGTTGTGAGACCTAACCTCTCAAAGCTTTGCACTTGTTTTTTTCCTCAATCAAGTGTCTGGTGCAGAAAATGAACCAGACATCAAGGCAGCATGCACATGGCAGAAATTTTACTGCAGGCACAATCTTTTTCTATGCCGTGGCTTAACTGTTGCCAAGGAAGGAAGATAGGATCCTTTCTCTGCACAGAGTTGGCTGGACACATCACTGCCGCGAGGCCATGTGCCACTCTCAGAAAGCACCCTGGGACCCGAGTCTACTGCCTCACACGGGAACATGTGAAAGCCAGCGGATCAGGATCACACTGTTGCTGTGAAGGGGAAATGCAGCTGCCCTTCACGTAAACACAGGCAACAAACTAAGTGGCATCACTTAGTGGGGAATCGAAGCTCTTTGTGAGAATATTGTTATAATTTAGATAAACAAATGATGCTCTCCAAAAGACTCTAAGCTATTTAGAAAATGTTAAATTAAGGTTATTCTATCACAGCTTCCAGCTTTTAGAGAAAAAATGCTCTAAACTGGCGGTGACAAACCTATTGGCACACGTGCCATGGTGGGCAAGCAGAGCCTTCTGCTGTCGCACAAGCCAAGTCCAGCACTGGCCCCCGCAGTCAGGCGTTCAGGTTTAATTGCAGTGTTGGCACTTTGTAGTGACTAAGTGGGTTCGGGGTTGCAGTTTGGGCACTTGATCTCTAAAAGGGTCACCGTCACTGCTCTAAACTGTTCCCTACAGCAGTGCCAGGCAAAATAAACAAGCCCTGTTTTTCAAGAGAAGTGGGGGACTCGTGGGCACCAGCTGAGAGGAGGGGACAGGAGAGGTGAGCCTCGAGGCTGGAGTTCTCAGAGACCTCTGATGAAGGTCACAGGGAAGGATGACAGGGGATGCTTCTCTTAGAGGTGCTGCTGTTCCTAATTCCAAGGTGTGACCGCAATACACAGTAAATGTGTAAATATTTTTAAAATTCCTACAGTAAAAGACACACTGCCATTGATCCCTCTCTAAGTTTTTCGGTAGAACACACTTATTCCCTCACCCTTGCCACTTTCTGCAGCAGTTCTGGAAGTCCTCTTTCATGAGTGTCATTACAAGTTGTGACGTAGAACACCAAGGATGTGCTGCTGAGTTCCACGCAGTGGAAAGGCAGGCTCATGAAGACATCACGCTGTGTCCTCATCCGTATTACTCATCTTATTATTAGATCTGGCTCTACTCCAAAATCAAAATGACCGTAACAGGTAAATCATTTCAGCCAATTCAGGACATTGAGGCAGCCACCAAATACGGCAACTAAAGACACCATGTTTTTTATTAGACCTCGTAGCTTCCATTTCTGTCTCAGCGTCTCATTTCTGTCTCATTGTACATTGTCTAGCTTGAGTCCCTGGGCAAGTTATTTATTTTCCAGTGCCTTTATTTCTTCTTAGTTAAAATAGAGAGGCGAGAACAGCGGTATTGATTTCTTAAGAAATCAGTGATGGTGTTCTTAGGACAGCACTTGGGTTCATGGCAGCCTTGAATCTATTCCCCGCTGGCCCTGCTCATATGCAGTGACAGTGGCAGCGACGCTAGGACAAGGCTCACTTCTGGTCCTTTGGCGGCTCTAGGTACCCAGCAGGCCTCGGGGAAAGACTCCTCAGCCCTCCTGCTCCGTAAGAACAAGATTAAAAACTCTCAGTATTTTTAGTTCTCTCCAGCCTATTATGATGAAGCCTTTTCTCTAAAGCACATTTTTATATGAAATTTCACTGCAGACACAATCTTTTTCTATGCTGTGGCTTGACTGTTGCCAAGAAAAAGGATGCTCTCCCTTCATCTAGGGTTTATATTTGGGCATCACATCTCTGTTCTTCCAAGAAACCCACCGGTCAGCACTGGAATCCTGAGGGCAAGGGCTGGCAGTGAGAAGTGAGCTGTGGTACGGTAGCGAGGGGCAGAGTACCTGGACTCACATCTGCTCATATGCAGAGTCCGGTAAGACCGGAGAGTCAGTTCGCTATTCCTTCATTTAAGAGGGGAAACTGCCAAGAACTCTTAGGTTTTCATTCCTCACAAAAGCTTGCCTAAGTGAATCCAAAAGCATGAACGCAAAGTAGAAGACCAAATACACTTCCCCACCCTCCATGGAGTGTCTTGGGGCAAGGGTATCACCTCTGATTTGCTGTCAAATTGGCACCACCCGAATGGTGCCTACCAGAATGGGCATCTCTGGTGAACTGTGAAGAATCTTAGGCACAAAGCGTGCTTCTAGGCAGATCCTTGGAGACAAAGAGTCTCAGGGCGGATGTGAGTGTGTTACTGGATGTGGGTGAATTCCTCCTTTGGAATTGAACATGCTTTATACCAAAGAGCACAGCTCTTCCAGCAGACACTGAAATCCATCTAGCGTACTCTCAGTACTACCTAAGCTTTTTATTTCCTCTCAAATTTCTCTGATCAACTTACCTCCACTTGCGAAAACATCAAAGCTTGGGAGGAAAAAAATAGTAGGAAAAAAGAGAGAGAAGCGCGTCTTTAGTTTAAGTTCCTACTAAGACCAAATTGATGAATTGTCTGAGATTCACTTGGCCTTGTAGGAAGCTTCTACGCATGTCATGGCGATCATCCATTTCTTATTCTGATTCCTGCTTTAGATTGTATCTTTAGGAGACTCCAGTGCACTCTACAGTTCAATTAGCTGTGCCTTACTTGAATCTAGTTTTAATTGTAACATAAAGAAATAAATCAACTCAGAATAAAAGTATTATGGGTAGAAAGAGCAAAACTAATGTCTTATTCATGAAAATATACAAACTTGACATGTTATCTAGTAAATGCATAACTTAATAATTAAGTGCCCACACAAACAGCTAGCTGCCTCATCTGCTCTTGCCCAAATTCCCAGGGAAGGGAAAAATGGTCCTCAGTGGTGCAAAAGCTGACCCCCTAAATATCTTCAACACAACTTGTTGCTAAAACACAATGGAACTTACTGCATAGTGCTTGGGGGAGCTCAGACAGTGCCGTGGAAGGATAAAGGATATTCTCGTGTTGAGAATCTGAAGCCATGGTAACAAGGCAGGTCTCCAGTGCTAGAACTTAGCACATTCAGTATTGGTAGAAGCAAGAATTCAGAATCTTAGGCTACAAATCATTCTTTGGGAATTCCCATCAAAAGGCCCATAAGTTTCCACAAGTTTCCATTATGAACAGCCAGAATATTTGTTTGGGCAAGAATCTCTTGGAATAGGAAATGATGCTAATGGAGATAACTAAGTGATGTTCTTGAAGAGGGTCAGATGTGCAGGCAGATGGACTGACCCAGTTGTGTGTGTGTGGAAAATGGGGAAGAGATTTGGGAGGCGCAGTTTTAGTTCTTTGTGGACTGAGAAGATGCATGTGCCTTGAAAATCGTTTCATGTCATGGTGGATGGGGCCCGATGACAGAGAAGGGACATAGCAGCACGGGTAACACAAATCTATTGATCACCTAAAAGTTCTTTTCCCTTAACAAGCATTTGGAGTCCAGTGTCTCCACCCCTGTGCCCCTACTTCCTTACTCCCTAGAATCGCTGCTCTCAGGGAGTAAAGAATGAGCCCCGGCCGACCTGAAACCACATCTACACATTCACCAAAACTGGGGTTCTGGTGCCTGGAGAGTTCACAGAAGGAAACATTCAGGGTGACAAAGCTGATCAAATGCACAGTTTAAATTATGGAGAGACAAAATAACAGCTGAATATTTTCAAAATGTCATTTTACTTTTGAAATTCATTCTCAGTTGTTTTGGATAAGGGTCTACATGTCACTAGTATTTACCGTTTAAAGAAACCGAAAACCAACAACATATCATGCTATCAATACATATTTGTTAAATGAACAAGCGGTTGATATTCACGCTTTCAAGTCATGGAGAACAGGGATGGCAGGACCCATAGCAATAGTAGTAAGAGTAGTAATAATAATAATATTGAAAATGGGAAGAATTACTCAAGACTGAATTCTCAAACTCTTTCATAATTCTAGGTTCCAGGTTATCAGAACATTGTCATGCTGTGCATAAACTCATTTATTAATGTCTAGTGTCTGTATTTTCCTACCCCTGTTCTTCTAAGAGCTGTAAACATGACCAAGACAAGTTCCAAGAGCAAGAAGATTGAACGGTGACTGACGATGTAGTCAAAGTTCTTGTCATCAATGCCCAGGTTGTTGTCATGGTGTCCCAAATTTCAGTCAATCGGGATCCTGGTCGTGACTCCATTTCTCACAGGCTCATGGCCCTGGGCTAGATTCCATGGAGCTAATTGCCTGTCTCCCATCCAAATTCTCTCCACTTTCAAGTGAGCCTTGTATCTCTACATACTCTACTCTGTAGAGCTACCCACTGGTGACCTGGCCATTGAATACTGTGTGCCATGACAGAGATGGCAGTGTTTTTCAATAAGAAGCCCCTCTGAGCCCCTCGAGAAGGACAGCACCTGTCCACCTGGGCCATGTACTTCAGAGTACATCTGTGCTCCTGCTGGGACGGTGGATGATGTGGAAATGAGCAGACACCAACCAGAGGAGGAAAGCAAAAGTCATCCCTGCTGAGCTTACCGTAGCAAAGAGAGTCAATCACTGTCACTTGAATTTTGCCAGACACTCAAAGACATGGAAGTAGTAAATACTGGGGCAGAAGAAAGAGAAGGTCTAGGACGAGCCCTGATGGGAGGCCAATGGCCCAGAAAGGCCAAAGCGGGAGTAGAGTATCCTGTGTGCGTGGATAGGAGTATATATCTGGTTTTCTCTGATTGGTCCTAAATTGGAATTAGGGACAAAGATTAGATAAGCTCTTAGCTATTAATAAAGTCCTGGCCATTCCAAGCCAGTTATTAAACAGACACCCTCAATTATCACCAGAGACAGCACACTAGCTTCACAAGAATAGTTTTTCTCAAACTAGCATCCTCAGCTGTTTGCTGTGGGTAAGATATTGATTCCCTGGTCAGCTTACCACACTCTGTAGGTGCAACATATGGAAAGCAGAGAGAGATCATGGATCGCTGAGATCATAGACCACATGTGCTTTGCAAATCTATCTAAGTGGCAAGATTTCCAAGTGGTTTAGATGGAGGGATATTTTCTCTTTAAGTAAAAAGCACATTTTATGTGACCTTCACACACAAGTAGCATGACACCCATTATTTACTGATCTTAACTATGCAGTCAGGGGCAGGGTTGGGTATTTGGAGAATGGACGAGAATCTCAGGAAGTCTTGCAGATAAAGGGACAGGGATGCTTGCCAAGGGGGAGACATGGTAACTAGGCCTCAGGGTGGGTAGCTCAGGGGCTTGCCAGTGCCTCTGAGGGAGGATGCCAGCGTTCCCAAGTGGCTGGAGCATTACCCCAGTGCATTTGACAAACCTTTCATTTTTCATAATCAGGTTGTGAGTCAGTGCCTGCCTGTGCCTGTGCATGCTGAGACATTTTTCTCTGCGTCCTTGTTCCCACCATTGCACTCTGCAGACAAGTGAGAGAGAAATTTGACGAGCAATCTGCACTGTGTCAGTTGCACCCAGCTGCATCCGCAGTGGGCCCCTCTCATCACACATAAGCCTCCAGAAGCCCATGAGGCATGAAGTTGCCGGAGCTTCTGAGGTTACTGAGGCCACTGTGGGCATAGTACAGTCCGGCCATCAGGAGGCTTCTGCACAGGGCCTTCCCCTTCCCACTCCCTAAGCATCCATCCCTTTACCTTCAGAGGTGATTAGCCCTTTCCCACGGCCAGCAGTTACTTGGCCTCACCTCTTAAACTCTAGTGCAGTGGCTTTCAACGGCAGCCAGTTAGTCCCCCTAGCAGAAGGTGAAATGGGAGGGATGCTACTGACACCTAGTGGGTGGAGGCCAGAGATGCTGCTGGCCACCCTGCAGCATGCAGGTCCTTCGTCCCCAGGCTGAGGAACCCTGTGCCAGATCTTGTACTTGTATAGACATCTCCTAAGAAGCTGTGGATACCTGGAAAATTCCATCTCTTCCCAGCATCAGTATTCCTTCTTCTCTTTTTAAGAACAGTTAGGTCCCTGCATATCTGCAAACCCACTGAGAGCCACTGTGTGAGTCAGGCAGTTGACTTTAGCTGGGCACAGTTCTGCAAGGATCCAAGACCAGCAGTGCTTGGGTCACCATGGATACTCCACCTCCCAGTAACCACGGAAACAGTGAGGTGAGCTACTCCAGAGGCACAGGTGGGTGCATTGCCCCTCACGGGGTAGAAGATTGCACCATGGGAGAATCCTGCAGAAACACTTCTGTCGTTAACTGTCTCCTCAGTCTGATTTCTCTTATCACACAGACTCTCTGGTTTCCCAGGCAACTAAATGTGCTACCAAGGAATACAAGCAAGCAAGATTTTTATGAGGAAATAAAGCAATATGACACTAAACTTAAGCCTGACAGATATCTGGGATCCTTTGAATCTCTAAAGGCAGCTACTATCTTTCAGGAAATGCTTACATTTCAGTCTTCGAAGCCACTCTGAAAGGGCTGACCAGTGTTGCAGAGGTGTGATTTGAGTGGGCTTCCAGTTGGTTTGTGTGTGGCTAAGTAGACGCAGACACCTGGCTGGTCCATCACTGGGGGCCATGTCTGGGGACATCTGCTGTGATGCAGGAAGGTCAGAGAGTGCACATGACATGCATGTTCTTCACCTCAGAGATCACTGAGGTGAGCAGACCCTCCTCGGAGAGGCTGCGTGAATTTGGGGTGGTGAAGGAGGCCACTGAAGAAGCCTTGAGAGAAGATTTAGGAAATCCTTCTGAGACACTGAGACCCCTTCATGAGCCTGGAGGAGTCCGCGGTAGTTGTGCAAAGAAGCAGGTCATGTCGGAATCGGGAACAGCAGGAGTTAAACCTTACAGTGTCGGATCCTATGGGATAGTCAGGGCATTACTGGCAGACCCACCTGGAGGAAGGAAGGCATCTTCAGCCAGGCTGCAGGGGTCCTGGGGGCAGTGGCAGAGACCTGCTGCTTACCTGGTCAGCAAGGGCAGCTGCCAGTGCCATCAGCACAGCAGGACATGTAGCCTTGTGCTGCATATTCTATTCTGCCAGGACTAAAACCTGAAAGACTTCTAGTGACTAAGATATGTCTAGACTGACTCCTCCACAAGAACCAATGAGGTCTATGAATCTCCCTATGTTTTATTGACTTCTATTGAAGAAAAATTGCAGGATGAGTGCTGGTGGGAGAGAAGAGAGAGAGAGGCTAAAAATCCCTTGGTGAATAATTGTAAATCCACAGCCCAGCACAGTGCCTTCTACATAGAAAAAATACAGGACGCAGTTCCATCAGCTGCATGTGACTTGAGTTAGTCCCTGCGTTCCTCTAGAACCATGGCCCAGCCCCCCGCCGACTTTTCTTGGTGTGTGGAGGTGGCCCTCACCTTTCCCCCTACTTCACTGAAGCAGAGAACTACTTGAGAGTGATCTGTCATTTCCACCGTAAAGATCCCGTGTGCTTGTGCATTTCCCTGAGAAAATCACGGTTTTGCAGAGGTGTCTGTGACAGTGAAACCCATCTCATTAACTCTTCTGCAGTTCACGCAGGGACCGAGGGAGAGGAGCCCTTATGACAACATCCTGCTTTTTTTTTTTTTTCCATTCCCAATGATGGTGGCGATTATCCCTATGGAAACACGCGTGCTCTGTTTTGCTGTCGGGGACTTTCCAGAGAGTCAGTCCTGAGCTTTGGTGCCATAACCAAAGTCTGTGCTCGGTTAACTCCAGGGACCCGGAGCAAGTTTGCTTTGCAGTGGACTAGGACGAAGCAGAGTCCAGTGACAGTGGTGGTGACCTCAGCCACTGGTGTGATGGGCTCAACACGGTGACCTATTTCAGAGTTATGCGTATTTGCTTTTGCATCCTTTACCTTAAGTACTGATCTGAAATGTTGGAGATCTGGAAAATGGAGATGTCATTCAAGAAGATTTCAAAGGGGGCTGAATGCGGAATGACAGACTCCGTGACATCACACATGACTGATGATAGGAATATTTGTCAAATAAAACAAAGGAGGGCTCACTGCTACTTGAGGCTTCCTCTTCAGAGTGGCAGCTTTAAATATGTGCCTCACCCCAACTGTGGAGCAGAGCATTAGTTTGCTAGGGGAGGTCATGGCAAAGTGCTGCTGAAGGATCATGCCCTCCCCCAAATGTCCATGCCCCGGAACACGTGACTGTGACCCTTCTTGGAAAAGAGTGTTTACAGATGTAATTAAGTTAGAGACTTGAGATAAAATCATCCTGGATAACCCAGGCAGGCCCTCAACCCAAAGACAAATGCCCTCGTGAGAGATGGAAGAGGAAACAGTACAGACGCAAAGGAGAAGGCCCTGTGACCCCAGAGACTGGAGAGAAGCAGCCTGAGCCAGGAAAGGCTGGAAACCTCCAGAATCCAGCTGCAGGCAGGGAGGGACCCTTACCCAAAGCCTTTGGAGAGAGCAGGGCCCTGTGGTACCTTAGTTTCAGACTTCTGGCCTCCTGAACTGTGAGAGAGAACATTCCTGAGAAAGCTGGCCTGTTTGTGGTTATTGTTAAAAGTCACAGAAAACCAATGCAGAAGGAATAAAAACAGCACCACTGCAGAGGCCTCCAGGGTCCCTACAGCGACCAGAGTGGGTGTGGCCCTGAAGCCCCAGGTTCCTCTCCAAGCCTGCTCTGGCCAGTTTGACCAGAAGCAGCAAAACCACCCTGTCTTAGTCACTTTCCGGAACCCACAGTTTGAAGACAGGCTTATCTTGGTTCACAGTTTCAAAAGCCTCCATCCTTGTGTGATCACCAGCTCCAAGGCAGGCACAGCACGGCGCAGGAACACGGCAAAGGACACACTGTGCACACTGTGGAGACCAGAAAGCAGAGAGAGTTTATCCGGTGTTTGTTGCCCTCCCAGTTCCAGCACCTGTGTTCAGGAGTACGCTGCCTTTACTTGACCTTAGTAATTTATCTCAAGAAGGAAAACAGTTGCTGTGTGAACTCTGCTTGGCTAATGGAATTGTGTCAGGCTGAACAGCATCATTCACTCTTCAGACTTGCAAATGAATGGACCACCTGTGCCTGCTTGCTAGGGTGCTTGAAGTTTATAATGGCTTTGACAGTAAGGTGGCCAAGGTTACTCTTCCTGGATGACAGCATGCAGGTCGGAAACAGTTCTCTAATACAAAGACCTCTGTTGCTTTTGCTGGATGAGTGGTTTGGACCTGAGTGGTTTAGTTTGATTTGATGGTGTTGAGTGCAGCCACCCCATAATAGTAAGTGAATGATCTGCAGACCCAGGTGTAGGCTGTTGCTGGGTATCGGCAGATCAGTTTACCTCGCCACATAGACTGTCCAGAGAGCATGGGGCTTGACCCAGCGCGAGGCAGCGGAGGCAGTGCACACCTAGTGTCCACTCTAGAAGGGGCCACTGGTAAGAAATCGCTCTCCAAGCGAAGGGACCTCCTCGTGTCACAGTGTAAGCTGGTTACAGTGAGAAAGCAGCCAAAAAAAAGCGAGTTCCTTCAGTGCTGGGATGGTGCCGTTGCCCTTTCAGTCTGCAGGAAGCACGGGCCAGTGCCTGCTCGCCAACATCCTCCCCAGCACGTGTGAGTGCCAGCCTGGCCTTCCTGCTCAGGGCCCCTAGGGAGTGAGGCACACGCAGATACCTAGCCAAACACTGAGACCGTTTAGTGAAGCAAACTCAAACTCTTATCACTGTGCTGGGTTTTGAGGCTACTGATTCATAGAAACAGTGAGTCTAATATCTTCCTGATTTAAAAATAAACATCTTCCATGAACTCTCTTCTGTTCATTGTATCTTTCTCCTTTGCAACAAGTGAAATCCCACCACAATAAATAAATTGTCATGGGACCTTTCAATTCCCTTTTATTTCCTGGAATTTTGTGCTGTTAAATATTGCTTGTAATAAGTGGGTTGTCAGCTGGTTTCAAATTTAATATTTAGCCTTTTTGATTACAAGGGATTAATGGAAATAATCTTTGGTCCATTTTCGGTCTTCTAAATTCCTTTTTTTTTTTTTGCTTTTATATCTGTTTGGTGTTTTTATTTTTCATCTTCACATCTTATCTTTTTTCCACCTACCTAGTTGAGTAGTTCATATAATTAGAATATTTAGTCATCTTTTTAGTCATACAAACAAACACACTCTGCAGTTTTAGACTTATAACATGTAAATTCCATTAAGTTTTGGTTTCATACATGCAACAGAATCCTGCAATGCAAATGCTGATACTCTAGCTAAATTAATAATGTTAGCAGTTTTATCCAAAATGTCTACTGTGGTTAATTAACAAAGAAGCAAGCAATATTATGCAGCCTAAGATACTTTTACAGTTCATAAGAGCAGTGTTTTCACTAGCTAGGGAATTCAGGGAAATATCCAAACATGAACTAACTTTTATTAAAATAATTTGTCAGTAACTTTGGGCTCTAAAACTCTCTTGAATGAAAAATTCTGTGTTCTATAAAAACTCAAAAGATACCAAATCTCTTTATCCAAAAAAAAATATTATTAAACCCATCAGAATAATTTAAACAAGCTTTAATCTGGACTGCAAGTTTTATAAACTACTAATGTTAAAAATCAATCTCAAAATGAGGACCTTTTAAAGGAAAGTTAGTATAACTTTGGTTGAAAGGGCTGCTGTGAAGCTTCTGCTAGCTAAGCTAGGTTATCTCCTAAGCAGAAAGACAGGGAACTTGCAGGATCTTACATGAGCTCAGGCCCCTGCCTTGTGATCAAGGACCCGGTTGCATAAGTCAGGGCCTGATGGACCATTCAGCTGGCCTCACACTGTGTCAGAATTAGAGTTGCCTATGGAAAACCAATGTGTGGTTGGGCTATGTAGTTACCTGAACAAAACTCACCATCAGCAGTGAAATTAAGTGGATTTAAAACAGTGAATTTCATCCATTTGAGAATCTCTATGGTGGTTTTTTTTTTTCCATGAACATCTCATGGGCAAAGAAGCGAGATGAAATTTGAAGCAAACGATGTCTCTTTCTTCATGCTGTGTCCCTAGATTATGAAGTCACTGGCTAGCATGGATTCTTAGCCACCTGTAAGGTGAACATCATAGCCAGGCCAGTTCCAAGGCTCAAATAGAATGAAAGCTTATGGCGGGCAAGAAATGCAGCTGGTGATCTGTATACAGAACGGCCCCAGGAGGAAGACATTGAGCCAGTCACTCACAGAGAGCTCAGTAAGGATGGTGGAGATGCCCACGCTACAGACAGCAGCCCCCTCCCCAAGGAGACGTGGTCCCATGATGGCTCCTCAAAGGAATCTCATTCATTACGCATGCCTTTTAAAAAGAGCTGCAAGGTGCCTTCAGGCAGGTAGAATTTATATACTTGCGTTGGTCTCGTCCAGTTTGCCCCTGCTCCTCTATCTCAGGGAAAGCAGTGGCTTGCCCTTTGGTTAACCGTTTGCCTTCTTTACCCTCATCTCAGTCCCCAAACTGCAGCTGCCTGTTTGCTTCTTTCCCGGCACCACATATTCAAAGTACTGTTGGCGCCCTGCCCAGATTGCACACGTGGACTCCCCACTACCGGTTCACAGGCATCCCTGGATATTGTTTGCTCTTTGGCCTTTAGCAAGTGACTTCCCTGCCGTAAAATCCCGTTAGCTCCCTGCTTCAGTGTCCTCTGTGACCAAGGTGTAAATTTGTGAAATTAGAGGAAGGAAACACATTTGAAATCGAAACCAGACGTGTGTGTTCAGGAATAAGCTGCAAAGAGGGTGAGCAGTCTCTGTCGGCAAGGACTTAATGTGCGACCTTTCTGTGATCATCTCTTCTTCACGGTCAGAGTGATTCATTAAGTTCTGGTTTTTAATCAATTTTGTAGGCTAGTAATTGCTAAGGAATTGTAATTTCTTTGGTGGTAAAAATCTGGGGTACTCAGTGAGCGATGGATAAGTGTGAGAGTAGGTATAGTAGCAAGGAAAGCGGGGCGACCCAGAGTCCCTCAGAATCTCTGGGGAGGAAAAGGTTTTCTCTCTTTGGATAAACTTGGGAAAGCCTGGATTAAACTAACCAGGTGGCTGCACTTTCTCTATTAGACAACACGCAGACCTTTACTTTGCTAATTAGAAGTAAATTTGATAATGCATTGTAAGTCGATGACGTGCGTATCAAGCACAGCATTTCCCACACTTGTGCTATATGCAGCCCTTCTAAAGTCCTCTAGAACTTCTGTTCCTGAACTTGTCATACAGGTGGGCAGCAAGAACAGCAAGATAAGTGTGAGCTCAGTTCTCAAAGGTCGAAGCACTATTGCAACTTGCATTGTGTGGTCTAAGGGCCCAGCTCTGTCATTTTTCAGTTTATCAGCAACCAAAGGGTGTTCAGTGTCATTCTGTCCTTAGTTTATAATAGGTTGGAAACCAAAATGAGGCGTGCCAGCTAGCTGCATGTGACCTTGGTGAACGTTTATAGACTGACTGGTGGGAGAAATGAAGGACAGAGAAGTGTCACATAGCTTGGAAAGCCCATCCCTGTGAAAAGGGGTGAGGACTGTGCAGGTGGAGAGAAAGGTTTCCTGCAAGAGACCTGCAGGTGCCAAAGCTCAGGACGCGGCTCTGTGACCTGACACATCATCGAACTTCTCTGGGCGACATTTGTCTTCTATGTGAACTGGAAATCACACATTCTTTTTATACACCAAGGGTGACATAAAGCAAAAATGGAAATGACAGATGTAAATGTTTGTGAAAAAGACCCCTATGTAACGTCACCTGCAAGAAACAAACAGCACAGGAAGAAAACTCTAGATGATTCCCTTTCCTGGGATCCTTAATTCAGACTTATTTTTATATTGGCAGAGATGTAAACCAATTCGAGAAACCAAGGATGAAGGAATGAGATTTTAAAATTCAGCATTAGGCTACTTGCAGTAATCAATATATTATCCCAAGGTGCTGGGGTCAGGGAATGAATTTCAGGCTTCAATACAGAAAACAAGCTTTTCTTAGGAAGCACTGACCTCAGGAAGCACTGTCATTTAAAAATTTTGTCTTAGGAGAGTTGCTTGTCGGGTTTTTAGTCGATAACATTCTTGGCCTAAAAATAAAAAGCTCTTCGTAGGTTTCTCCCCTGAAGTGAGAATCAGTTAAGTTTAAATTTTCATCTTTAGTTCTGTTCTGCTAAAATTAAGCAATGAATTGAGAGCATTGTTTTTTAGCTATCATGCTTAATATTTAATCAAATTATTTAAATCTTATTAAAATGTACTATCTCGGTTGCTTGTGTCATTTTCAGTATTTCTCAAAAATCATTTTTTTCTAGTTCAAAAAGGTGCCTCATCAAACCTGTTAATTAACTGTGTTTTGTATTTTTAGACTCCTTGTGCCCGTGTTAACCACCTTTTCCTCCTCTTCCTTCCCCTTGCCTTGTAGCTGTGGACTCTAAAACAGCAAGAGAACTTCTCAGAATCTAATTCAGTGAATTCCTCTGTGTAAGACCGCGAGGTGTTGGAAATACAATTGCTGTTGTCTTCTGATCACATGAAATAGGTTATTTATTTGGGGGTAATAACTCCTGAAAGAATTGCATACTGAGTACTATAAGCCTCTCAGACTCTGCTTCATTTGATATTATTTCCTAGCAGCAGCTGAGTTACTCTTTTGAATCTTTTTTTTTTTTTTCAGACCAGCTACTTACAAATTTGGGCATGTGGCATAGGCTCTCATATGTGTTATAAATCTACTTGATTTTTTTTTTAAATCATAGTTATTAGAAGAAAGTGTAAGGAACTTTGGCATCTACTCTACAATTTGTCTTAAGCTCTGCCCAGAGCAGCTACTGGATTCACCAGCTGATCTCTTTCTCTCTCTGTCTCTGTCTCTCTCTTTCTCTATCTCTCTCTGTCTCTCTGTCTCTGTCTCTCATTTATGAAAACAGTGGGCATACATAAAAGAAGCCTCATTTACAAAACAGTGCATCTTGTGAAAAGTTTATTCTAATCCAGCAGACACAAAGGACAGATGAGCAAGTCCAGCTCTGGGGAAAGGACTGCTACCATCTGACCATAGAATTAGTACTGCCACCGCCACTCCCCAGAGTGTGAAAGGAAGACATGAAGGCAAAGCATGAAAAAGAGAAAGGGATTTTTCATTCAAATCTATTGCAAGGAGCTAGCCCTCCACGAGAAGAATAAACATGCACACGTTTACCATGACTTAGAGAGCTATATGTAATCAGGTCTTGGGGGCAGACTGATAATCACATACATGGCCAGGTATTGGAATTATCAGTTCACAGATTTAGGAATCAACAACTGGATGGAAGTGGCCCAAAGACTTGTGCCTTGGGACAGGAGCTAGAAAAGGATTTGTGTGTTTCCTTCTTCTTCCTTCTTTGCTTTGAGCTCTTTTGCTTTTGTGATAAACACATGGCATCCACGCTTGTGGCAAGGGAGGCCGAGCTGAGGACCAGTTTTCTGTCATGGTGATGCTCTTGATGCTGACATTCTGCTCCAGAAAGGTGAATTTATCCACTTGTGTGTGTTTACCAGACTTCTAACTTGTGGCTCTGAACTTGATGATGTGACTTCTCTGGACAGTTGTTTGTTTGTTTGTTTGCTTGTTTGTTGTAATAGCAAGCAGTGTTGATTCATTCAAAGACTTCTTTGCATGATAATCAAAATGAGAGCGTGTTATGTGAAATCTTCAATGTTAACCTTTGTGCCGTGGTCACTTGCATGTGACAGAAATATTTCATTCTACCGTAGCTCATCTACTGAGGTGAGAAGCCCAGAACCCTGCCAGGATCCACCTGCTCACCCTCAGTGTCACAGACTGTGCCCACTGCCTGAGCTCTAGGTTCATGCTGCTCCCTGCCCTGCTCACCACAGCCCTGGGATCCCCTAACTGTATGGCGTGGACCAGGCTAGTGCCCCGAGGATGTCAGAGGGCCACCTTCACATGTGAGATGCACTTGTTCTTGAGTGGTCTTGTCATATCTAATTAACTTACATTTTCCTTGAAGTGTAACATCTGTGGCAGGGTCAGGATTATAGGCAGGGTCAGTTACAGAGGTCGGAAGGAACACACATTCTAGTCCAATCCACACCAAGAAAACTCACGACTGAGGAAAGTATGCCAATAAGTGAAGGCACTTCATCGGTGTCAGTTTCTGACTATTGGTTTGTCACATGGGCCCAGATTGATCAATATAAGTTGTTATATTTACAGAACTATCATTACTAGCTTTTCCCAATCGTGTATTGTCTTACCATCCACTTACACATCTTCAAAGGAGCTTTTTAATGAATTCTGGAGGATTAGTTGCAACAAGAGTCTATTTAAAAAATATTTCATTCTCATTTTTACAAGCATAACCTCTTAGTTCAAGCATTAAAGACAGAAGAAGTGGGAATGAAGGCTTTTACAACACTGTCAATTCAAAATACAGCGTTAACCTAATTAAATGGATTTTACTTAGGAAATAAAGCCTTGTTCTATCGATCTTGTTGGATTAGTAAGCAGTCCGATTTCTCAAAGCTGTCAGATTCTGATGTAAAGGAGATCTGGAAACCCTAACCCCACCCCTTGGCATTCTGCGAGGTGTTCATTTCCACTGGTGATGGCTTATATAGGGCTGCCTGGCTTTGTCTGTGGGAGCTTTGTTTCATTTCTCTTGTACTGGGACTTGAACCCAGGGCCTTTGAACTGAGCTTCACCCCCAGGCCTTCTTAATGTTTCGATTTTGAGACCAGATCTTGCTCAGTCACCTAGTTGCCCAGGCTGGGCTCAAACTCATGATGCTCTTAGCTCAGCCTCCCAAAGTGCAGGGGTTACAGGTCTGTACCACCAAGTCCCACTAAGCTTGGAAGAATCCCTTAAACAGGGTACTTTGATGCTTCTTCCAGTAGACACAAGGGCTGAGCCGTGGCTTTTGCATGGAAATTTAGTCAATTGAGAGAGAACATCAGAAGCACCTGGTGCTGATAAGGCTGAAAGACTGTGGTCGCATATTCACCATAACCAGTATCACCAAGGAGAAGCAAGTGTGATGCCCTCGGGAGTTGGTCAGTGGCCACCATGAGACCAAATATAGACTATGGACAGAGGGCACTGAGCAGTCTCATGGTATTTTACTGTCTCCCATCCAGTGCATGTCAGGGTGGCTACCAGCTAGCATGGCTCTTTAAGACCTATAAATGGAACCTTTCTTTTTCAAGAATGGTTACTGACGACTGAGCCTGCGTGTGACATGGAAGTGCTTCTCTGTGTATGAAAGATTCATTGCTGCTGAAGCATGATCGTAACGATGTCATTTTGCTTACCCTAACTAAGGGGAAGTGGAGCTTCTTTTCTTCATGTCATGACTTTTTGTGTCGGATCCTTATGAAGAGGACAGCTCTCACCATAGTACTGAGCTACATTGAATCCTGCAGAATTCGGTACATAGCTGTTTTTGTATCCTTTGTAAGGTGAGATAGAAAAAAACATGGTGTTCATGGTAGCCCCAAGAGTGACACAAGTAAAATATTCTTTTATGGTCTATTAGTTTTGGTCTGGGATGCAGGCTTGCAGAAGGCAATTTTTTTTTTCCTCTTTTTGAGACAGGGTCTTGCTATGCAGTTCAGGCTGGCCTTGAGCTCACTTTGTAGCTCAGGCTGGTCTGGAACTCACAATGATCCTCCTGCCTCAGCCTCCCAAGTGTTGGGATTACAGATGTGAGCCACCGCGCCTGGCTCAGAAGGCAATTTCAAAAAGAGCTATCAAGGGATGCAAGACATGCATCTAGTAAGTCCTGAGAGGCTGAAGACAGAACATTAACTTCTGGGTGGTTCCAGAGTGATAATATTTAAAATACAGCAGCAACAAAAAACCTCATCAGTTATTGAGGACTCTATCAATTTTCATATATAAGGAACTTTTTCTACATATTAATTGAAAAGATTTAATTCTGGTATTTTCACAAGTGAGGAAATTTTGCTTAAAGTGATTGAAAGGAGAAACAAAAACATCCCCAAATTGACAAGATCTTGAGTAGGAGTATTTTGGTGAGAAGAGAAACCTTTGTTCTTTGGGCTCATACTATTCTTCATAGTTTCTGGTTGAAAGCAGAGTATATATTCAAAGATCAGTGTGCCATTTTATTGAAGGTAAAAACTAGATACAAACTTTATGCAACATTGAAGCCAGAGCATCACCTTGATTAGCTTGGGAACCACCAGAGAGGTTGGGGAAACACGTTTCTTGGTGTGTCGGGTGGGTCATGGAGGTGTGATTGTGGGTCCTATATCTCCTCCTGGTCCCTTTCTCTCTGGTACTGTTTCTCCATCTGCTTCCCAGCTGCCATGAACTAAATAGCTTTGTTCTGCCTGCCTTACACAATGGTGTTTCTGTCTTGGGCCATTGGACCATGGACTCAATGCCCTGAAATGATGGTGCAAATTAAACCCCTCCTTCTTTAAAACTTCTGGGTGCTGAGTATTGTATACAAGTGATGAGGATTATTGTCATATGCCACATTTGGTGACATTTGCAGTAAGGAATCCACCAGACTTTACCTTCTTAGTAAACTCATCAACTAGGCAAACTTCGTAAAGGTTTTAGCAGATTTTAGTTGTTTTCTTCTGCTCCATTATTTTGAGCCATTATAAACCAAATCAAGTAAGGTTCACTTCCTCTCAAACTTTCTGTAACTTATGGATCACCCAAAAATATCTTGAATTATTTTCTTTCGGCTATTAGCACATACCTAGATCTTTGTACGGCAGACAGTCTCATTTGTAAACAGAAACAGATTTCTTTACCCTAGCGATGCATTCATGTTAATTTACAGCTGCTGCACCTAGTAAAGTGTGGCAGAAAGAGTAACAGCCACACATGAGATGTCTCACATCTAAGCTCAAAACTTGTGAATATGCATCTTGGCTGGCAAAGGAGAGGGGAGTTTGCTGATCTGGAGTTGGGGAGAGTGGGATTGTCCCTACATAGCCAGCATAATTACAAAGGTCCTTAAAATCAGAAGGGTTAAGGGGGCCATCAAGAGTGTTAGACCAATTTGGTGTGAGGATTCCACTGACACTCTTGCTAGCCTTTAAGGCAGGGCCCAGCAATGTTTACTGTCTCTGGAAACTGGAAAAGGCAAAAAAACAGGTCCCCTTGAGAGCTTTCAGAATGCACCCCTCCACACCATGATTACCTACGTGATACTGCTAACTTACAGAGCTGCGAAATGGTACTGCTGTGTGGTTTTACTGAACATCTATTACAGCAACCAAAGAATACGAATGCATGAGGCATCAACTACTCAGAGCAGGTATAGCTTTTAAACACAGCAGCCGAGCTGCTTTCTCACAGACATAGAACAGGCAAGGAGATCTGTACTTGAGACCTGTATCATATGCCAGAGCTTCAGGGTATCTGCCAAGATCCAGAAAGCTGCCCATGCTCACACATGCTCCTGCTATGTGTCCCCCTATAGCCCTGCCTGTCCGTTTTGTGTTTCATGGGTGGTGTACATACTAACATGGATGTACATGGATGTACATACTAACAAGGTCAAGGCAGTTATGAATCTGCAGATCTTTGAAATATATGTGTGTATTTGTGTGCACATGTGTTAATTAAAAATGTCACCCAGAGAAGTTCAGTGGAATGACTCAGCACAGTTTCTAAAATTACAGAAGGAAAAGAGGAACAAAGTATTTAAAACGCGTTGTTAAAATTCAGTCTAGATGAGCGTCTGTTTACCATTTATCGCTTAAAATAAACGGTGTCAGCTTCTCTGCCTAATAAAACCCAAGTTAAAGACTCACACAGCCTATCTGAATTCACAAAGGAGGAAATAAACATAATCTTGCATAAAATAGGTTATGCTACCAAGAGATGTATGATGTGATAGAATCAGAGAAGACACGTCTCTGTTTTTACCTGAAATCACCAAACCAGTTTGATTTGGCAAGGATTGAATTGGCTAAAACAAACTCTACCTGAGCTACCAAATATTGAAACCTCTACCAGAGTCCTTAAAGATCCCAGACAATCTTAGCACTATTTTTTCCTTTGTCTTTGCAAATCTAATGTCAACTTGTAATTCTGTGCTCCACAATTTTTAACCTAGCAACCAGAACCATTCATTTAATTCCTTGTTAAACGTCTTTGCATTTCACATTGAAAAAAGGTTTTATGAGAGAAATGTTTTTCCCAAAGAACTGACAGCTTAAAGCATTCTGAGGCTCTGCCTATGTTGAAATGTTTTCAGTTCTCCTGTAGTGGTGTTACATACAGGGACTTAATTGTTTACCTGGGGCAATTAAATGAGGAACTGCATTTATCAGTCTCATCTGGAGAGTAGAAAGGTTGCAGCAATCTCTTGACACAGAAAATGTTTATATACACATTAAAGAATCCCATAAATCTCCTGGGTGAGCCACAGAACTCAGGAGGAGTTTATAACTGGATTTAACCCTGTTAAACATATGCAATTTTTTGTAATGCTTGTTAACTCTAATGTGGGTTGAACTGGGGGGCCAACTGTAAAATTTATTTACAGCTTATTGTCAAAACCTAGTTTCATCTCCCTGGCACATTTCTGTGTTTCTGGAGGACATTTCCAGTTAATATTTTTTATTTACCCTCAAATAATTATAGATTCATAGGAATTTGCAAAAATGGTATTGGACGGCTGCGTGTCCTGATGACCTGGTTTCCTTTGAGGTCTATTTCTGATGTAACTATACTATATTGAAATCAGGAAGAAAGCGTCATTTGTGTGTACTGCACAATGTCATTCTGTCACACATAGATTTGTGTAACTAACACAGCCATCAAGACAGCCTGTCCTCTGACCCATCAGCCCTTTCTGGCATTACCCTTCATAGTCACTCCCTGCTCCACTGTCCTAAGCTTCCGGTGACCACTAATTTGCTTTCTGTGTTTGTAATTCTGTTATTTCAACAGTGCTATGTGTGTGGAGTCTCACAGTTCACACCTTATTCCAGCTGGCGTTTTCATTTAATACCATACATGAAGGATCTGGTTTGTAGCTCACATTATTCTTCTTTGTTGCTGAGAAGAATTGCATCTGTTTTCTGTAGAAAAGCAAAGCATTGTGTGCTCAGAATTTTCCTCCTGTTCCCAGAGGTCAGAGATCTCCAGACAACCCAAAAGAGACATTTCCCTCATCGAAAAACATTCCAATTTTCTCAGTAACCAAGAGGCACCCTCTTCAGTGCTTCCCAAATTTGGCCTATGAGTTACAGAAACCAGTGCTAGAATATAGATCTTCTGCATATATTTCCTTGTCTTTGATGATAGACTGTCAGTGTAAATTAGATATCATTATCATGCACAAGTGACTGGTTCGATGATAAATTAAGCTCCAGACATTTCCCAAAAGAGAGAGAGAAAGTGCAAGCTAAGCTGCACAGAGGTGTGACTTTCACCAGTGCATTGGGGAGCTGACAGCTCCCCTAACGAAGGGAGAAAACCTGTTCGCACACTCACCAATGATGCCCACACATGGGGAAACCAGCCTTTCACTTTTGAATCTTCAGTCATTTAAAGAAAAGTAAACTCGGAGTAGGGAAAGGACTTAGGGGTAATGTAGGAGGAGAAATCGCCAAATTCTGTCTCCTCACCTCAACAACCATCACATGCACAGAATCTGTCTGACATAACTGTTCTGACACTTTGGATTTCAGTGAAAACCTTGCACAGTAACCTCTGGTTAATTTGGATCAATATCAGGAGTTACTGCCCAGCCCTCGGCCTGTGGAGGGAAGCTGCAGTTCTGCTCCAGAGCAGTGTATGTGCAGCTGCAAAAGCCAGGGCTGGCACAAGGGGCCCTGTCATCCTTGTACGGGGGATCTGTGCTTCCTACAGGTAGCTCCAGCCGATCACAGAAATGTAGGCAGAGGCAAGCAGCCCTGTTACGCATGCTCACCCACTGCATGGTCACAGCCCCTCTTCTGTGGCCCAAGCAGCTTCCAGGAGATTTGAAAGGATGGCACCCCTCCTCTTCCCCAATTCATTACCTTTTTCTTCTTTTTGGAGCCAATCATTAAAAGACTAGAATGTTTAAAGTAATTGGATACATGGGAGTTATTAGAAAGTCACTGTGTGGGCTTCAAAAATGTCTGCAAAAATCTCAAATGTCTACACACCTCGGATTACTTCCCAGTATATAGATGGCGTAGCACAACCAAAAACAATGCAAAAAGAGAAAGGTAGTAAACTCAGAGGAAGGAAAAGAATCTGGTTTCCAGAGTTACTACCTCATGAGACTCAAGTTTCCAGTTTTCAACAATAACAACAATCAGGAACTGCAGAAAAAATAGAGAAATATGGCCAATTCAAAGGAACAAAATTGACCAAGAATTCTCCTTGAGAAAAGCCAGACAGCTGCCCTACTAGACAAAAACTTTAACATAAATTTCTCAAAAATACTCAGATAACTAAAAGCAGACTCAGAAAATGTCAGTAAAATTAGGTATAAACAAAAACACAAAAACAGAAATTCAATAGGCAGAAAACCTAAAAAGAAACCAGAATGAAAAATACAATAATTCAAATAACATGACCAACTAAAAGAATTCAAAGGCAGATTTGAGCAAGCAGGCAGATGAAAGAATCAGCACACTTAAAAGCAATATATTTGAAATTATTGATCCTGAAGAACAGAAAGAAGTTAAAGAAGAAGAATAGTGCAATAGAGACCCAAGAGATACCTGGAAGAACTTCCAGAAGGAAAAGAAGAGAAAAGGGATAGAGAATTACAAGAAATAAAGGCAACTTAGCAGATTTGATGAAAGGCATGATATAAATATCAAGAGGCTCAGTGAAATCCAAATAGGATGAGCTTTGAGAAACTCACACCAAAATTCATTATAATCAAATCATTAAAAGCCAGCGATAAAGAGAGAATTGTGAAACCAGTGGGAGGAGCAAGTCACCATACAGAAGAGGTCCTCAATAAGATTCTGACAGATGTTTCATCAAAAAACAGAGTCTGCAGGCAGTGGGATGATATAGTCACAATCAACCAAGAATTCCATTATCCTGCAGAAATAGTTTTCAGAAGTGAAAGAGAATTCAAGAGATTCCCAGATAAACAAAAGCTAAGAAAGGCCGTTACCACTAAATCTTTCTGTAAGAAATCATAACAGGAGCCCTACAGAAACGAAAGACCACTAGGCAATAATTCAAAATTATAAGAAAAAATACAGACCTCAGTAAAAATAAATGCATAAGCAATTATAAAAGCTAGTGTTATTGTGGTTTGTAAGTCTACTTCTTGTTTTCTCCATAATTTATGAAACCAATATGTTTCAGGAAAAAAGTTATTAGCCTTTAAGACAATTTTATGGTAATGTCAGTATGTAACTCCACACTTTGTTTTCTACAGGTTCAGGCACTAATACATTAAAAACAGAAATGATCATTTTTGACACATATTATACAAGTTTTTAATTTTGTGACATCAGTAACTGAAAAGCTTACAGTGGGATTGTAAATGAGATGGGGTTTTGCATGTTATTGAAGTTAACATGATACAGCTTTGAGTGTTACAGCTTTAGGATGGTAAATGTAATACCCATGATAGCCACACACCCACACACACACACACACACATGCACATGGTAGTTACAGAACATACAGGCAAGAGAATAAGGGGTTAAGATATTTTAACATTTAATATTTTTTAACACAAAAAAGTAGCTAAAAACAAGAAACAACAATGTAAAGCACATGGAAAGCTAATAGCAAAATGCAAGAAATTAAGTACTTTGAAGTAATCAGTAATTGCTTTAAATGTAAATAGGTTGGATGCTGCAAAGACAAATTTTCAGAGTGCATGAAAAAATGATTCAACTGCATATTGTCTATAAGAAACTAACCTAGACTGAAAGACATTGAAAGAATATTTATACACCTACACTCATAGCCATATTCTTCACCAGAGTCAAAACAATTGACTCAGTTTCCATCCATAAATGAACAAATGAGCAAACTGTGGTGCATATGTGCTTGTAGATGAACCTTGGATACTTCACACTAAGTGAAGTAATCCAGTCACCAAAAGAAAAATATACAAGATACCTAGAATGGCAAAGCTTAGACACACAGCAGAATGGGGGTTTCTGTGGGCAGCGAGAGGGGCAGGTAGGGTCTTACTGGTATGAGTGTGAATTTCAGTTGTGCAAGATGAGAAGACTTCTGGATACGATTGGTGGTTGTCAGTGACGTGAATGTGCTTAACACCATTGAATGATACACTCAGAATGGGTGAGACCATACATTTTATATGATCTGATTTTTTCTGCAAAAAAAAATAGTTGTTAAAAAGTTTAGAGCATCGCAGCAAATACTTGCAGATCTGTTGTAGCAGCTCTAGAAATGAGGAGGCTGCTCCTCCATTACTCTTGATCTAAAATAAATAAATAAAATAAAATCAATCCTTTCTCTACACAGTTTGCAGCATCTGAGTTTAGAATGGTGCATGGGAAGGAACAGTCCAATGAAATCCATAATCAGAGTAGAAAGGGACTCAGGTGACTTCTCCAATGCCCATTACCTTATGGGTGCAGGTGGTCAGATGATAGAGCCATGGCTCACTATTCCTGACACCAAGTAGGAGACTCAGTGGTAGTGCTCATCAAAACAGAGATAGGTTTAGTCCAGAAATCAAAATAGAAACATCAACACCACACAGAAACAGAGGCGGTCAACAGCAGGACATTCTGCCGCCTTGGCTTTCTCTCCATCACCTGGGCATTGCACATTCCCAAGACCCACCCACTGCATCTCAGGTGTCTCCATTGTCTTGTTCTGCTGTCCTCTACTCCACCACGATCACCTCTTTGTAGTCAGGGCCCTCATTGTTTGGGTCCTGAATTGTTTGTCAGCTGCCACCTTGTACCACCAGTATGAGTCATTCTCTTTTCTTATTGTTAAACCAAATTCAATCCAAAAGTTGGAGCCCAGGCTCCACTGCTTCTTCTGGACAGTTCCCTCTGAGACCTGTAACACCTCTGTGCTTGCTCAGCACCACCGCAGGGTGGACCCTGTGTTCCGTGCTGTGCTCTGCATCTGTGGAGTGCCGAGAGCTCCCCACAGAGCCACTGCTGAGCTCCTGGGGCCCCCAAGGTGCCTGGCCTCTGCTGAGCCTCCAGCTTGTTCCTGCACAGGTCACTAGTGAGAGGGCATCTTATCTGTTGGTCCAGCCACCCCTGTCTCAAACTGAAAGCACTCAAACTCTATCCATTCCTCTCTCCAAAATGAAAAGGAATCAACACTTTGATTATCTTGGAGGTGTTTAGCTTTGAAGATAAAAGCCAGGCCCAGTCACCTTGCCCCTTTACGGCTGCTGCAACACAAAAGGGAGTTAACTCCTTCTGCCTAGAGAGCAATCTCAGACTTGGGGCCTACGAGTGACCGCAGGTTGAGAGAAAAAGTGAACTAAAATTCTTAATGGATAACAACTGTTTAGCTTCTTCTAATGTTTCAGAGTGCATAGGAAAAAGAAACTCTGGGACATGGCACAGTTACGGGGACAAACTGCCTGGATAGTAGCAGAGCTAATAATTTCCCAAGACATTCAGGACCAAGAGCTTTATTATCAAGAAAATAACCACATTTCTCTCACCTTCAGTTGTGTTGTACGGAAATTTTCCTTCTTAATGCACCCAAATTCTCTTTGTAAAATAGCAACCTAGTCTCACCACTCGCCTGCCTACAGACCAAACTAATTGTCCTCCTCCTCCATGATGCCTTCCATAACAACCCTGCTCCCTGAGCTGCTGATACAAGCACACTGAGCAGGGTCATTTGTGGCTGTAATTATTCTACATTCTGTATTTTCTTTTTTTGTCCCAATTAGACTCAAAGCTTCGAAAAACTTGGAAATAGCTAGAAGACAGTCTTTTTCAGCACATGAACAAAGCTTTAAAAAATGTATACCCTCAAAGTAATTAACAGATCTTGCCAAGAGGTCTTCTTCCTTAGGGAATAATTTCACTTGGTTTGTTTCTTTCTTGAGATGATCAAAACTGTAGACTGAAATATTTCTCTCTTGATAAGTAGATAGAAGGAATCCGACTGCTAAGAAAATGTCAGTGAACTCCATTGGAAATACAAAGAATAAATGATTGGCAGTGCATTTCCCCAGTGGTCAAGGTGTGGGAGGCCAAACACAGTGAGGACGCCTTGCCCTTCCCACGCCATGGGCAGTGTCTGCAGTGCAGTGGGGCCAGTGAGAGAGGCTGCTCATAGGGGAGTGGCCACTGCTGCCACCCAGCACTTGCAGGGACATCTGTGTCCCATTCAGGACTCTCAGATAGGGAACCCAGGACGAAGCCACATGTTCAGGTTTGTCTGACACAATTTAAGTTGTGATGTCAGCAACCAAAGCTAAGAGATGCCACAGGACAGTGCTCTGTCCTCACTGGGGCTTCCAACCTCGGCAATGTCCAGGGTCACAAAAGCACCCTTCTGTAGCAGCCAAGAGTGGGAATGTCCCCTGTGCACAGTGGTTGGAATATTTTTCAATCATGCTGTCCTTCCTCTATCATGTCCCTCATCAAGACTAAGAAGAAAGAACACACCGTCTTCTAAATTGTTTGCATTTCAGATTTGTCTTCTAACACCTCGTGGGGGTCAGTGAGCAGACAGTGGTCAGCGTGCTGGGTGCAGCGGAAGTAAACTCTTGGTAGTCATTGTTAGTTCTCTATTATCTTGTCCTAAAATCCTGTATCATTTTCATTGTTTGGTTTGGTTTCATTCTGTTTTGTTTTGTTTGATTTTATTATATCCGATGGTTTGAGCAGCTGTTTCAAAGATAGCAAGATATGTTATGGCAGCCATCGCTGACTTCTCATTGTCTTGTTTTAGAGTCCCGTATTGCTCTCACTGTTTTGTTTTGATTGGTTTTATTCTGTCCTGCTTGATTTTATTAGGTCTGATGGTATGGGCAGCTCTTTGGAAGATAACAAGAGGCATTATGGTAGCCATGGTTGGTTTCCTGTTACCTCGTTTTGAAGTTCTGTATCATTTTCATGGTTTTGTTTTGATTGGCTATATTGTTTTATTTTGTTTGGTTTTATTCTCTTTAAAAAGAAGCAAACAGTAAAGTAAACTCTTGGCCAGGGCCGAATCTTGTGCAATAACAAACAGTTAAAGCCAGTTGCACAAGAGGACTTATTCATGTAAAAGTATCTTCTCCAAACTGCTCTAAGTGCTGTCATTAGAAAATAAATATGCTACGTTTGGTGCTTTTCAGGCAAACCATTTTGTCAGCCACTTCCTCTGTAATCATCAAGCGAATGAAGACACTTTCCTGTTTCAGTAATTTAAACATCAGCATTTTTTGTCCAAGCTAAAATAAGCCACCTAAACATAGGATAGGAGCAGCTACCAAAATTACAAGGGCCTATGTTTTATTTATCACTGCCTATAGTTAAGACATTGCCTACTCCCAAGAAGTCCTTTTTCCTGCCCCCAGAGACCGTGCACTGGTGAATTTAGCAGCAAAAGGAGGTATCACTTAGAGATGCGTTGGAGGTAAAATATTGCAAACAGCTTCTGGGAGCTAGCTACAAATGTCTGCTTACAGTCAGGGAGACAAGCTAGGGATAAAATTTTGTGTATTTGCCAGTTCCACCTGAAAAATTTAAGAACGGCTAACTTTACTACAAAGTGCCCATTTACTTACTTCCAGAAGTAAATTAAAGGACCCAAATTGGAAGCTGTAGGTGGGGTAAATTAATTGCCTTGTTGAATCATCGGTAATGCCTAAAGTGCTTTGTAAACGAAAAACATTCCATAAATATGCTGTAGTAAGTACCTTTATCATTGGGAGTAGCAAGATTAATGATGATAAAGTGAATAAGGAAGCAGAGTTGGATTTTATTTTATTATTCACACAAAGAAAAACGTGCCATGTTAGTAAGTGTTATGGTATAGAGCCGTACAATAAAATTCCATCAGAGAGACGCGGTTATGGGGATGCAAGGACATCTTGTTAGGTAGTATTTGTCAAGCTCTGCTCCTCCACTTGCTGTGTTTCTCTTTGCTTTACAGAGGTTAGAGCTCACACACATGATCATGTGTCCCAGTATGTGTGGTTTGACTCTTGTTGAATAGCACAGGTTCCGCCATACGACTTGGGAAGCTGTTTCTGAGGGTTATGTTAGACTCGCTATATGTTCTCTTGATTTTTGTGACTGCATCCATTAAGAACTTACTAGTGACAGCTGTAAATCTGTTGAGCCCAGTGTCTTTGTTAATCACTGCATGTCAAGTGTTTTCTGTACATTTGTCACTTAATCTTGAAAATATGCTTGTAAATTAGGTATCATTATCTTTCTAGCTTTATAGACTGGGAAACTACTGAGACTTCAGAATACTCATTTGCCCAGTGACTCAGGTTTTATATCAGGGAAGACAGTCAACTCTCCATATCTATGGATTTTTCATCCTTGTATTCAACCAACTGCAGATCAAAAATACTCTTTAAAAATAGCACCTATACTAAAGATGTACAGACTTCTATTTCTTCTCCATATTTCCCCAAAAATACAGAATAACAACTATTTACATTGTTTTAACCATCAAAAATAATCTAATGGTGACAGAACATATAAGGACAGCTATGCAACACCCATGGATTGCAGTGACCACCAGCGCAAGGAGGTTCCTGATACCCAAGGCCCAGACATACTGAGGGACAACCGTACTGTTTTCTCAGCATTATGTAGTGAAAATCACCCCATGAAGAACATAGAGCAGTGGAAAACCAAAAGTGTGCATCAGTGCAGCCTCCTGCATTCTCCTCTCCTCTCCCTGCACCTGTCTCTCCCCCTGCTCGCTTCCTGCAGTTGGGCTTCTCCTCAACTCTCCCCCCCATTTTCTTTTCCAAAGGCAAATACGCCATGCGAGACCTGGTCCACAGACTTCCTGGTGGGAACAACAGCAACAACGCAGCCAGCAAGGCCATGTCAGACGACACTGTGACAGCAGTCTGCTGCACCTTGCATGAAGTGATTACCAAGAACATGGAGAATGCCAAGGCCTTACGGGATGCTGGTGGCATCGAGAAGTTGGTTGGCATCTCCAAAAGCAAAGGAGACAAGTAAGTTACAGGGCGACTTCCTGTCTCTTCATTGCTAACATTGGTCCCAGATGCTCCTGTCCCTTCCTGATTGTGGGTAGCATTGTTGAACATCCCTGGAAGACATGTGTTCCCATCATTAAGAGAAGGGAAGTGGACAGTGGTTTCCAGGCCTCCTGTTCACCATGAAAACTGATATCACTAGTGATGTGATCTGCTAAATAACTTAGGTCTTAGAGGCTGATAAGGTAGACTTGACATTGCAGCCTGCATGCTGACGTACTCCCTCCACGTGAAAGAGATAACAACTAGCTTAGCCCGGATGCAGGAAGGTATCTAGTTGTTATTGTCGCTCTAAGGCTCCAAGTCCATGTGCTAATGGACCCCTGTTTGTGGGCTCTGTGCCTCTTCGGTTCTGCATAGCAACTCATCACACAGAAGATAGAACACAGCGCACTCAGCATACATCTCTAACCCAGCACACTTCCTGCTAGTTATGAGGGCCAGCGTTTCACTTAACAAGGTGCCGTGGTCACGGCTCCTAATCTAAAAGTGAGGGAAGAGCTTTCATAATATGCTTCCTGGAGCTTTCAGGAATCAAGTTTCAAATTTCTTTTTAAAAAGTCTGAAAGGATGATTAGAAATGTCCAAGGTAGAAAGGAGAGCGTGATAGGCAAAGAGGCTTTGGGACAAACAGAATCCAAAGAAAAGACTTGTCATCAAGGCCATTGTACTGACACAAGCGGGGATGTTGTCCAGTATGATTTAAGAGCCAGGTGTCTCACTATTTATAACTGAAAAATATCTTCACCCGCCAGGGTGCTAGTACATCAGAGAGCTGTCAATTTCTACAGAAACCTTCATTAACCTTAATTAAATTTTGCCTCCTGGAAGCTCCTCAGTGTAATCAGAGAAGATGAAAAGAGTAAACCTTTTGTTATGAGGGTCTGTCTACCTCTTGACTTCTTTCCCTGCCCCCATGCCTTTTTACATCTAAATGCTAAATAATTTTTCTGTTATTGTTAAAGACACTGAGGAATGCACTTGGAGACTTTCTAGCAAGTTGACTTCATTCCTTCATTTAATTCACAATATTACCAAGGTGCAATGAAGGTTTCTTGGTTTCCATTTAAGCACCCTGAGGCTTCCAAATAGCTTCAATCAGCAATCAAGCATTAAAATTCAATACTTTCTTGTATCAAGTTGCAAAACCCTATTAGGCTCATGCAATAATTGTGTAGTGTAACTTTGGCTTGAATTTTTCATAGCTGCTGTGTAGGAAAGAAGTTACATGGTTTTCTTCTTTGCATAGCTTCACCTTTGAGATCTCTAACTGAAGTGCTTACGTGCTTTGAGCACTGAACATGAGAACGTTAATACTTTCTAGAGCATGAACGTGTAGACACACAATAAGCCCATAGTCCACACAATGCTCTATCCGATCTGTCTATATTCACGGGATAGTCAAAGATTCCTGTAGTTTCTCAGAGCATTAGTGTGAGAGAGCTGGGGAGTGTTTGGTGTGCACTAATTCTCTTTGGCTTTGTGACTTCTCTATGTAGTAAGCATCACCAAATGAGCCCCACAGAGAAAAGATGCTTTCATCGTTCCTGTGGTCCCGGGAAGCTATTTGGTAAACTATTGAAAAACCACCGGAAGAGGTGGCCCATGAGATACTGTCGTGTACACCTCTGTTTCTAAACCAGAAATGGCCCTGTGAGGTCTCGCCCAAACTTTATTACTTTAATAGCAAGACATTTTTCACTCCAGATGGTCTCATAAATATCCTTTAATTTGACCAAAAAGTTTCTTTATGGAATAGTCCCTTTTTCCTGGTGTCAACAGCCTGGATATATGAGTTTAATAAGCAGTGATGAACAAGACTAAACAAAGCATCTTTCTAGTTACAGTTCTTCTGCTTAGTTAATGGGCTCAATTTTTCATGTAGTTTATCTCTTTTTTATGCACTCATTTGAGGATCAAAACAAGGTTTTTATAACTTCTCATTTCCGACCTGCTCTTCAATTCTGTTATTGCTTTTCACCACTCTCAGACAAAAATGAATCCAAGAGAATCACTACAAATCTTAGCATGAAACTCACCACTTAATACACAATTCTACAGTGGGTGTAGGCACTGAAATTCCCATGACCTCCTAGAAATAGTTTAATAAAATTTTTAAAAAGGTTCCTTTTTGAAAATAGAATTTTTGGAATTGAGGATGGATGATTCAGTACCTGGAAATATTAGGACTATTAAGGCATCCTAGTTAATTTATAAAATGCTTGCAAGTATGTCTCTTCAAAATTGTTCCTAAATATTTGCTTCCAGAAATAAGTTTGCTCATACTTGAAATAGAATTGGAAAACACAGGTAGAAAAAAATACATGCCTAGCTGTGGTTTTAATGTATTTTATTTTTAAATATATGCCAGCCTAGACATGCAGTGTTGTTAATGAATCAGACTGGTGAGTTGACCATCACAGCATGGCTTGCTGTGACTTGGAACACAACCAATGGGACAGGTGTCCTGGGACCCTGCAGCTGGCATGGCTGCGTTGCACAGCTAGGAGGACCCGCACCTGCTGACACTGTCAGCCAGCCCAGCTGGATGCTCCAGCGCATACTAGGCATTGTGTGGCTGTTACTAACTCTCACAGGAGTCTCATACATTTCAAATTCTTGATGACTTGTTCTTTCCACATCACTTTAAATACCCATTATGGACATTCTACCATATCTATCTGTTTCAAGAATGCATTTTTTTTATTTTAACAGTTATGCAGGAAATAGTGCTGAATGTGTCACTGTATTTTGTCATAAGACAGAAAAGCTATTAACGTTCTCAGCTGTTACTTGTCAGTAAAGAACTGTGTTTTGTGGTTTGGATTATAATCACTTGTCACATTAGAAACACTCAATTGTTCAAATCCTTCAATCAGTAGTTACAGTTTTTCCAGTAGAAGTTTTTATAGTACCGGTCCAAGTGACAGATCAAAATTGAAGTGTAGAAACAAAGGAATGTTTCTTTGACCTTCACATGTTATTATACCACTCTGATGTATTGACATTTTAATTGAGAGGTTAAAACCTGTTATTCATTTCATATGCATTCTCTTTCTGTTTTGTAACTAAACAAGAAGTAGAAACAAAAAAATTGCACTGTGTCAGAGAAATTTTGCATGCTAAGTGTTTCAAGTGTACCATCACTACCTGAATACTAATAGATGTTCCTCCAGGGTTATGTTACTATTGTCACAGACAAATATCTAGCTAACAATGATAAAATACAACAACACAGCATTTAATCTTTGTTCAGTGTTGATTGTATAAGAGCACAGTGTACCTTTACCTGCATCCAAGAAAAGGTCTAAAATTAACAGAATTTAAAATTACATTTGGAGCATGATACAATCATAAATTTTGAAATAATTTCACAGCCATTCATTTTGGTAAAATAATGTTACCTTAATACAGCTAATCTTTCCTTAAAATAATGAGATTTATGTAAGGTTTTTTTCTTCTTCAAATACTTGATATGACTAATAAGGCCAAAGTGGATTTCCATCTCAGAAATAATGAGTGACAGTTACTGTCACCCTTCAGTAAATGGTTGAAGCCTTGGACCGAGTTGGTCTAAATCACGAATACAAAGACCTAAGATGATGGCAGCCTGTTTATGGATCGTGGGTTGGCATTCCGTGTGTCACTGCAAAATGCTTGTCTTTGGAAGGCAGCTATGCTAACCACTATACCACCAACGCCTCTGTCAAAATGCTCATCTATGAAATGTGCATTTGCTCTAACTCTCAAATCCAACCTCAGCCTGTCCCGTCTGCCATCTCCTCACTTCTTATTTCAGTGGCATCAGAGCTATCCAGATACATTTATTACAGTCATGATTTTTATGCTGCAGTGGCAGAGTTGAGCAACCACCACCAAGAACATAGGCCCCCAAAGCCATGACTCCCTACGTTCCTGCCATCACAGTACACGCGAACCAGCCCCTAAGATAGACCATAATGTCAGTGGCAGTCACACAATCCTGCAGCTAGGTGTGAAACCACAAAAATAAAGAATTTCCAAATACTTAACAGCATCTATGACCATTAGTCAAAGTAACTTCCAAGAATCTGATTGCATAAAATCAACACGGATTTATCTCTGTTTGGAGATACAGATACAGACCCTAAAACGAGAGGTGCAAAATATCTAGATGTGTTTTCAGAGGAACTTCAAAGATGTGTCTTGAATGAAGTTTAAGAAGCTCTATGCACGTGTTTCTGTGACCTTGGCTTTCCCCTTACACTTTGGACAGGAGGACAGAACTTGAAGTGTTTCTAAGGCTTTGCTTATAGGCACTTTACACACACGCCCTCCTCTGCCTGTGCACTCTGACACTCACGTTCCTGTCTTGGGCTCGCAGCCCTGGAGAGCAGGTCCCTGTGATCACGCGGCCATGCCGAGGCAGCGCTGTGATGCTCCCAGCTACAGGTGGAGCAATAGATAGTCTGGTGTTTTTATTTGCCAGGTGTTACAAAGCATGCCACCAAAGCTCCGGAACAGGCCCGTCTAATCACTGTTTTCTTCTTTCTGATCCATTTTGTAGTCAGACACTATGTCTGCATTCTAAATGCCTCGCTCCTGTGTTTGCATTTTAAAAATTCTCTGACAAACTGCAGTGTCTTTCTGTCTCTCACCCGAAGAGCGTCTGATAAGAACAGGGCTGGGAGCTGCAGGACCTTGATCTGTGCTCCTGAGCTGAGAAGAGCAGAGCAGAGTAGAGCAGCCGAGCTGGGGCACGGCGGGCCGGATTGTGACATTTCCAGACCAGTCGGTGACCAGTCGGGGTCCACACCAGCCCCGCCCTCACTCACCATCTCACGTTTCGTATTCTCTTTGTCAGACACTCTCCGAAAGTGGTCAAGGCCGCATCTCAGGTCCTCAACAGCATGTGGCAGTACCGAGATCTGAGAAGCCTGTACAAAAAGGTAAGGCGTGCGTCACCTTCTGGGCTTGTGAGCTGCACATGAGCCCTGGGCCCCCGGATGCAGCACGTGGCCACCAAGAGAGGTGTGACAAATGCAAGGAGCATGTGGCAGATGGACTCAGTTACTACAACAAGAAGCACAAATACATACACACATACACATACATACGCACATACATACATACATATCTGGCTCACTAAGCTTCCTCTACATATATACCATGACCCATGAGCTACCAGCCTTCTGGATGAAACAGACCCACACTTAGGAGAAACTTAGCCACAATTGTCTTCTTGTTGGCTTAAGGGACTGTGACTTTTAATTTTTAACTAATGCATAATGAAATATCACATAGATGCTTATGGAGTACAGTGTGATGTCTGTGGACTCATGTACACTGTGCGATGACCAATTCAGCATATTTCACTTACCTGTCATCTCAGACATTTATCATTTCTTTGGGTGAGAACATCCGAGAGCCTTTCTTCTAGCTGTCTGGGAATGTATGATGCAGTGTTGGTACTATACTAAATGACCGTGTGGAGAGGAGACAGGCCCGTTTTCCTGCACAACAATGTCCCATGGCAGGCTAAGGAGGAATGAATGACTGGTGGGGAGGATTGGGAGGGATCAATTATTGGCCAGATTTAACAACTATGTTGGAATGGAGACAGGGCCGGGGATTTAGCTCAGCGGCATAAGTGCTTGCTTTGCAAGTGCAAGGTCATGAGTTTGATCCCTGGTACCAGAAAAAAAAAAAAATTGTGGAGTGGAGACAGAGTATAAAAAGCAGTTCAGGAAGTTGCTAAGTGTTGCCGCCCAGGAATATTCCCCACACTGCTGCCTGAAGAAAAAGACGGTGGCCCACGGGCCACTGCAGAGCACGAAGATTCTGAGCAAAATGTTCAGCCCACTCCTGCCACCCAGACAAGAACCCACATCGTGCAGTGAGAAGATTCTTCATCCCCATAGGATTCCCAAATAAAACCTGGAGGCAAAAATGCCAAACCTAGAGACTTGGGTTCTGTACTTCACCTCCAAATGCTGCTAAAAAAAAAGGTTGTGTAAGTTTTCTGGTTTGATTAGGAGAAAAGAGTTGTTTAACAAGTATCTTTCAGAGGCTGTTGCTTTGCTATTACTGGTCTGGTAAGCATGGCTAGTTGAAATTCCAGTTAATAAACAGTGGTGGGGACATGACGGGTACACAAGGGAGAAGAACCAGGACTCAGGGCTGGGGGAAGGCAAGTGGGTTCCCATCAGCCACTGCCCCAAACATCTCTGCTGCCCGCAGGCTATGTGTGGGGAAGGAATTGCTGCCTGCATCCTAGACCTCCAGCCCTGGCACAAAATCAACTCCCTGGGCAGAAATATGGGGCCACATCGTAGGGAGAGAGACTATCTTGCCAGGGAAAACTTTGTCTTCTAAGCCAGTGGGGAAAGGTAAATATTTAATAACTCCACGAAGTTCAATACTGCTCATTTCCCCAAGGCCGTCCTACTCTCCTTAAGCATTCATTACTTTGCACTTTAAGGTTACAAAGTTTTATTCCTCTTTCAAAGTTTCCCATTTGGTAAGAGGTAGTATGTTTAATTGAAGCAGAGTTTGCAAATGAACTGCTGTGGAAGTGCTCTGAACTGATCTGTTCCTTTTCTGAACATTTTGCATGTTTGGATGAGCAGCAGATGTTTTGGGCTCTGCTCTGTTTTGCTTGAAATTCAGCTCTCAGCATCCCTGCTTGGTTCCCTCCTGGACCCCTGCAGAAGTCTCTCCTAGGAGAGGGTGCCAGGGCTGCACAGGCAGCCAGATTTGAAGACCGTGCTGTAAATCAGATGGGAGCTGGTGGTTCTGACTCAGTGGCCCCAGAAGCTTGAAGGCATATTGCTGCCTCACAGAAACCTCTTTCACTTGGATCCCAGATTCCTCTTTGCTGAGATGCACCTGCTCATATTTCTGTGCAGGGGAGGAAAACCACTTTTTGAAGCTACAAGCTATTTGTTGAGTAGTAGAGTGATTTTTATACTTTAGGTTTTTTTCCCCTACATTAACAGTAGAGTTCAAAATGTGTAACTGTTGTATCTTCCTATGCAAATAATACACAGACAGGGATTTAATGGTACCAAAATGCAAGAGCTACAGATGATTCAAAGCAGGCTCCATGGAAGAGATTCTAGAAAGACAGGCTGGGGAGATCATTGGTGATGGGTTTAGTTGACCCATGATTTAAAAACTTTGAGAAAGAGCTGCTCTTAGTTATTTCCAAATTTATGCAGCTGTGAAATGAAACAGACTTTTGTGCTTGGTGCCATACATATTGCTAATAGGAAAGCTCAAAATTCAAAAAATTTCTCCATCTGAAAAATCTGCGGGAAAACCAAGTTCATTCAGCCTCATGAGTTGTTTTAAACCGTCAGAGTAGATTTCCTCTTTGCTCCCCATCCACAGTGTATGTGCTATTGAAATATGTCTGAGCCAAGCCTTTTAATTATCCATATATCAAAAAAAAAGAATTACCCATATATCAAATCTATTTGTTAAGCATCTATTATTTGCAAAGGAAGAGTTCCAAAGAAAATTTCAAATGTGGAAGCAGCTACTATGGGTAAAAATGAAAGATGGCACAATTACTGGAAACTTTATTAGATTCTAAATTATACGTCTCAGGTTGGGTGTCCAGATGGTTAGCTTGCCTGTGCTACACTGAAGAGAAAGTGTCTCATGCTGCACCGAAAATATGTAAGTCTATCTAGATAATTAATGAAACTTCCTTTAGTTTTTCATGGTAACTTCTATAAAAAGAAGGTAAGCACCCCCCAGGCCTCCAAAGGGACACATCTGAAAGCATGCATCGAAGGAGGGAAAATCATGCAGCCAACTCTTAATGAGTGCTTACGGTTTGCGTAATTCAGAGGTCAAAGGCAAAAGCACTGTGCTGAGGGCACAGTGCAAGAGGGGAGGTGGAAATGGAAGAGGTGGCAGCGTGTGCATGAGAGAAACAGGCTCCATCCTAGGGCCAGCCACGGAGGCCAGGGACTCATGACATTAGCTTGGCTACTGGATTTTACCTGGAGAGATCTACGTTGTCCACAGGGGTGGCCGTCCAGTGTGTGTTCTCACCAGTACAAAACTGCGGCTCATTCATGGTACCTTTGGAGCCCAGAAACACAGGTGTGTTACCGAACCTCCGTCCTGAGTGAGGCCTGGCTTTCTGGGTTCGGTCTTCAAAGGGGAAACAAACAATTGCAGGAGAAGCTTGTCACAGGCGAGTGAAACAATGCATCAACTTTTGTGCTCTGTAAGTGTTCATAAACACAAAGAGAGCTATAAAATGTCTGTGGTTTCTAGGGAATCTTTCATAAAGAAAAGGAAAACCTGGCTTAGGAATGGATGGGACTCAGGGTAACAGATAAAGGAGTAGATCAAAAAGCTTGGCATTTCAGAGCCTTCGATGTATAAACAAGGTCACTGACAAAACAAGGTGTGTATGAGTTGCCGAGGTTGGGATGGCTGGGTTTGATAAAGATCATAAATTTGGTGAGGGGCAGGGCACCGAGGAAAAGAGTATAGAAAGTATTAGGTACAAATCATGAGGCCATACCTTGATCATCTGTACTAGGTCACCAAGAAATGAATTGACTCACAGAGGCCAATCTACTTTAATAGAGAAACTCAAATGCATAGACACAACGGCTAAACAGTCCTCTTTCAGGGGGTCGTGCCTGGCCAGCTGGAGGCCCTGGGCCCAAAGGTGGTCACTGTGAACCCTGTGTGTGGCAGGAGAAAAGAATCATTTCCTTTTGCTCAATATGTCTAATATAGGGAGAAAATATGACCAGTGGGGCATATTATTCTACTGTAGAGTGGTTGTGCTTGGCCAGAACTTCTTACTTGTATTAAGCGCAGATATCTTGAGATGTAACTTGTGCCCCCAGAACCGTACCAAACAAGGCTGATTGGTCTGTGCCAGCCCCCTGCTGTGGAAGTGACTCCGTGGGGTCACCCCTTTTCTAGGCCAGGCGTGCAGAGGTCTCACACACCGGCATAGCCACAGTCATCGCCATGGTGGTGTTTTGCTCCATGGGCATGCAGGGTCATCAACAGCTGTTGTGCATCGTGTCCTCCCTGAGTGGATATACTTACTCCTTCATGTTCATGTGAACCAGAGGAGAGAAAAGGCAATACTTCCTGGTTCTGGACTCTCGTCTTCTGCTAGGAGAACTGGTGATCAGATTGGTGCCTGAAAGTCTGGCTATAGTGTTTGGGGGTAAAGTACAAGGAGCACAAGACTTTAAAAAGCAAATGGCCCAGAGTCCAAGGCCCAGCCCTGCTGCACGATCTAGGGCAAGACAGGTGGACGCTCAGCCCCTGGGTGGACAGGTTCACGGGAAGCTCCAGGTGGGGGGCAGGCACAGTGAGCGAGTGTTGGGTTCTCAGGTCTCTCTGCCAGGGCTCAGAGGTGTTCGGGGGAGGGGGTCATATCCAGTTTTCTGTACCTGATGAGCAGTGTCTCCTTATGAGTCTCCAGAAAAGTGCTTCCCCTCTTCAAGTGGTCTGTGGCCAGCCGTGTGCCAGCAGAATCTTCTCCCTGGCTGCCGGACGTGCAGTCAGCACCCTGCCTGCAGGCTTGGGGTCCCGGGGCTCCGTGCACCACATCTTCCCTCTGCTTCATGCCTCAGAGTTGCTTGACCCCTGCATCAAGGAACCTTGATGCCAACCACAGAGACCAGGGCATCCCCCTGCAGCCCTGCTCGGTCCCCGGTGTTGCTGCACCGGAGATAAAAAACAATCCCTGCCTTGCCAGGTGCTGATGACCATCTCAAGTGGGTGCTTTGTAACTGGAAACTTCTGCACTTGTGGGAGTCGCTGCTGGGAATCCACGTTTCTTCGCGCCATTTATCTGGCAAACGCCATCATGAGCAGCTTGAGGTGTGGAGATCAGGCTTTCAGCTCAGCTGTCCTCAGCCCCTCGCTGCACATGGCTACCATGCTTTGTGATGGACCTGGAAGTTTGGTTGTTCTTTGGGGCTTTGTTGTTTTGCTTTAGTTTTTGTCCTTCCATCTGTCCATGTTTGCAGTGCATAATGGTTCCATTCCTTGCGTGGAGTCTGCGTGCTTACAACACATCTTCACTTTCTTCTTTCCATGCTCCCCCCGGCTCCATCTCTTGATCCTTCCCCCATTGAGAAGGCTCTATCTCTCTATTGCCTATTACCTAGCCTTTATTTTGCTCTTTACTTATATTTTGGTTTTCTCGTATAAGAGAAATCATGCAATATTTAAGCTTGTGTGTCTGATTTATTTCACTTGACATTAAAGTCTCAAGGTGCATCCATTTCCCTACAAATGACACAACTTTGTCTTCCTTGGTGGCAGAGTAGCAATCCATTGTGTGTAAATAACACATTTTCTTTATCCACGAATCTGCTGATGAGCATGTAGGTTGCTTCCGAGATTTGGCTGTTATGAATTGCGCTGCTGTAAACATGGGTATGTGTGGACTGCTGTAACATGATGTCTTTACCTCTTTCAGGAAGATACTCAGAAGGGGAAGAGTTGGGTCACATCGAATTTCTAGTTTTAGAATTTGAGGAATCTCAATCTCCACACTGATTTCCACAGCCATTACACAAGTTTAAATTCCCACCAACAACATAGAAAGGTTGCTTTTCCCCCTGCAATCTTGCCAGCGTTTGTTATTATTTGATTTCATGATGATGGGCACCCCCTTCCTGCAGCACCTACCCCACCACACGACCTGTGTCCTCGTGTGCTGTCCCTCCTTGTCCTCCAAGGCCTTCCTACAAATCAGGGCTCACCCCTCAGCCTATGGAAATCTCCATTCTCTCCGCATTGCTGACACTGCCTCTTCCGAAACCAACTTTCTGACCTCTCCTTGGATCTGAACTGAGATCACCTCTTACTCATCTGAAATAACTATAAAGGCAATGAGTTGGAATGCATAATTTTAAAAAGTAACAATTCAAAAGAATGACATTTAAGTACCATATATACACTTTTACTAGAAAATAATTCCTTTTCTGGGTTTAAATATGTATCCCAGGATAGCTTGTTTCAAGCCATTTCACCATAAAAATACAGCAATACCTCAGAACTCTGGTACAATTAGTATCAACTTCTAAATAATAATATTGAATAAGCAATACCATAGTTAGCTGTTAGGGAAATCAAGAGGTGTTTCTTGAAAGAGACTTCATATGTGCTAGGAAATACGGACACAGTAAATGAAAGTAACCATACCTACATCTTTGGCAAAAAATACATGCTTTTAACTTTTTTTTAAAAAATCATAGTTTTTAGATTATCTCAGCTACTTGGATTATTTCCAAAACTTCAGCATTCTACTTTGGGATCCCAATGTCTTGTGAGGATACACTCCTCAGCTTAATGACCTGGAAAACTGAAGTTCATCTCAACCCCTACAAACACAGATCCCTTTTGTTAGTCTTCATGAGGCATTAGGTCCAGGACCGATTTACTGGGCCTTCCTGAACACAAATTTGGTAACAGGCCTTGGTTTTTTGACACAGCCCGTATCCCTTTCAAAGTATCACTTACATGGTAGCCACTTAAAACATAATCTGGTTTAGCACTTGCTGTGGTTCATTTAGAAAATATGCCATCCCTTTAAGTGTGTTTTTGTGGTGCACAGTAATGGCATTCACACTGAGGAATGGGTGGGCGTCACATCCTGTTCATTTTACCTCACCTGCCCTCCTTCCTCACATCCCCTTCCCGTCCCCTCAGGCTGCCTCCTCTGTCCTTTTACTCCTGTGCCTTCTGTACTTATATCTTGGGTTTCCCACATTAGAGAAACTACATGATATTTGCTTTTTATGTTGATTAATCTCCTTCACCATTATGATTCCGAGATCCATCCATTGTCCTACAAAGGACTCAGATTCATCCTTTACAGCTGAGCATTGGTCCATTAAAAGGGTGTTGTATTTTTAGAATGGGGTTAGCTCATAGCCAAAAGTGAGGGGAAGCTGCTGAGATTTCTCCTCTAGCCCCATGCTCCCACTCATCCACAGCCCCCCTATTCTCAGCAGAGCCCTCCAAGACACTGCGTTTATCACAGTGGACATACCATAATAATCAGGGCTGTGTGTCTGAAGGTTTCAGCGTTTCACTGGCAGGCGGACCCTTCCTGTGTGGTAGGGGCTAAGCTTAGGCTACCCATCCAGACAGGAGGTTCCCTGTCACCTCCCATGGCATCTTTCTGCTGTGTGGAGCATTCTTACCAGGTTCTAATGAATGCACCATCCCTCCCTGCAGCACCTCCTGGTGGCTTCCACCTCCATTCCCACCATCTGGCTTTGAGCCTCACTGGGACTTAGCTGATAAGGGCAGCTCTGCCTCAGGGTACCAAAGTGAAAGCGCTCTGAGTGTGAGGTGCTGAGAGAAGGCAAGCACAACTTGAGGGGACCCCGATCTGTTCTTTTGCTCTCTTGCTTCTCCTTGGGACGCTTTCCTAAAAGCTTGATAAGTGGACCCTATAAGTTCACCACAGCAGGAACCAGGCAGTCTCTGTTGTCCACTGCAGGTGGCTTTTCCAGAATTTAAGTTATATTATGGAGGCTTAATTATTTTGTTTTAAGAAAACTCAAAGTCTTTGGAGAGAATAGAATCTCTTCAATATCTCTATGAGAATTCAGATCCGTAGCTCTTAAAGTTGAGGATCCAATCAATGATCGATCAGACAATGCAATCCAGTTCTTGTTGACAATCAGTGAAGTTTGAGGGTAGATTAGCTGTCCCCCACCCTCACTCACAGCCTGGTGTTTTGAGGCTGTGCCCCTCCCCTGCAAAACCTCAGGGTCTTGCATGGTGAGCTGATGTCTCCCAGAAAGCCAGGTTGCCTGTGCTGGAGACTGAGTAAGGTCATGTTCCTCTAGATAACGAGATTGTGTTTGCTATTGCCTGCTTGATACAAGATACAAAACCTGAACATAATCTTTAGGTGTCCTCCCCTTTACCACTAGGAGTGGTGGACTCTCGGGTTGCACAGGCCATTGGGCAGGTGAGTGGTGAGCCCTGGGAGGAGTGGAGTCGCATCTCTCACAGCCTCTCACACGGGCTGCTCTTTTCTTCCTGCCCTTGTATGCATTGCATTAGCTCTCACCACCGCTGGCCTAGCCGAAAAAGAAATCGATAAGCAATTATGGCTAGGTAAGGGGATACCAGTGGGTCCCTCCGATGTCCAAACTGTGGAGATGACAGTGTGCATACAGCCGTGTCATCTTGCACTGCTGCAAGAGACCAGCCAGGGTGATGACAGCACAGCAGCCTGGTCCCTGTAAACTGAAGCTGTGGGCCTGTGTGTGACATCCCATCCTCACCTCCCCTGCAGGACACGCTAAGCCCCAGTGAGAATCGGAAATCTATTTTGCAATATTGTCAGACACAAACATAATAAAATCGAAATTTGACATTTTTTGATCTTTAAGCTTTGCAGTAAGCAGAGCAAGAAATGCTCTCTCCTTGCCTTAGCCTGTTACCATTTTGAAAATTAATAGATTTGACTTTCTGTGCATCTAAGATGGTAATGGAAAAGGACCAAATCCTCTCTAGAAGTAAATTAAACTACTAACTGTAGAGCTGTCAGTTTATCAAGGAACTTGCTCACCAAGAATGCATTAATCTTTTTAATGTGCAGCAAAATTCTCCACCAAGGATGGTTAGAAAAGCGTAGAGACTGCGGGCGCGGTTCTCACCAGGCCCACGGCAAGGTTCACACGTGTGGCTTCTTGAGGGTTTTTCTCAACCCCTTGACGTCCAGTTAGGGGAGAAAATGAAAAGGCTGAGGTTAAACTCAGCGCTGGTACTTTCTCCCATACAAATCTCGGCATTTACTTGACGTTTGTATCTTCCTCATCGTTCTTCAGTGAGGTTCCCTGACCTCTCAAAGACAGTCCTCAGGCACTCTCGTATGGTACCTGTCCAAAAACAGAAGCTCAAGTGGGAAAAGAAGCAAAAATCAATTGTGCAGAAGTGGAAATCGATGTGCATGGCAGTTGCTAAACAAGAAGTGACTAAGTGATAGCTACTACTGGGATAGAGCCCCAAGCCAGGGGAAATCCGCAAAAGGGACCCCAATTAAACACTTCCTTGTAATTCTATTCCACCATGAGGCTTCCGCCGGTAGCGTTCAAACCCTTTAAAAATACTCTCCAGACAGAGACAGTTTAGAAAGGATTGGTTCAGGAGGCAGAAAGCTCAGTTGGTTTGCATAGACTTTTGCCGCTTACTTGGGATGATTAACTCAAATTTACCTGCTTCCTTTTTGGTGGATCCAAGTAGAGTGATGTTACTTCTGTGAGGACCTTAATTTGCTTGAGAAAGACTTGTTAAGTTCTCACTGTCTCTTTCTCTCTGTTTGTGTCATCTCTGTCTCTGTCTCTCTCTGCCTCTGTCTGTCCCTCTGACTCTCTCTGACTCTTTCTGTCTGTCTCTATCTCTGTCAGTAACTGTGTCTGTTTCACTTTCACTGTCTCTGTCCCTCTCTGTCTCTAAGTATCTGTCTGTCTGTCTGCCTCTCTGTCTCTCTATCTCTCTATGTGTCTGCCTCTGTCTCTCTGTCTCTCTCTGTGTCTGTATCTCTGTCTCTCTGTCTCTCTTTAACTATCTTTCACTCTCTGTCTCTGTCTGTCTCTCTGTCTCTCTGTGTCTGTATCTCTCTCTCTGTCTCTCTTTGACTATCTTTCACTCTCTCTCTGTCTCTGTCTGTCTGTCTCTCTGTCTCTGTCTCTGTCTATCTCTCTGTCTCTGTCTGTCTCTCTGTCTCTCTCTGTCTCTGTCTCTCTCCCTCCCTCCTCCCTGTCATGGCTGTGCCTTCACCCCTCCCAGGGCCCCTGATCAGGTTAAGCTAGACTCAAGGGGACCCATGACAAGGAGAGCCGACCTGGCCAGTGCAGTCATAGCCTGGCTCCAGGCCACTCTCCTGTGGGCGATGCCAGTGTGCCAGCTCCTTCCCTCACAGGGGCAGCAGTGTGGTTGCTTAGAGAAACCACCTCCTCCCGAGGGGCTCCCATGCATGTGTGTGTGCACGTGTGTGCGTGTGCTGTGTGCTGGTCACAGCTCACTGTCAGCCTCAGGCTCCCGTTGCTCACCCACCGCACGTGGTCCCCACAGATGCTAACTCTGTTCCTGTGTCTTACGCAGGAAGTGCTGTTAGAAGAATAAGCGTGATGATGGTAAAGTTATGTGTAAGCACAGCAGGTGGACCCAGCCGCCTAAGCTCCTTGAGCTCCGTGGTCGATTCACGAATTACGTATCATCCTGCTAACATCGCTCAGGATAGACTGGAACCCGCGGGTCCAGGGCTCTCATGGTCAAGTTCATGCACTGGGCTTCAGGAGAGGGCGCAGACGATGCTCAGCCACTGTCTCCAAGGAGTCGCTCCCCCACCTTCTAGAGAACCCTAAAGCAAGTCTTACACATGCGCAGGAGGCTCCTGTGCTAATCCTGCAGCCCCCTCTTGGTCCACCGCTTCTGCGCGCTCAGTGAACGTTCCAGTACTATCCTCTGAGGATGTGGGATCATGAAACATCCCCCTGCCCTGCTTGCCTTTCGGCCCCTTCCAAAACAGACAATATGGAAAATCACATTAGTGCCGTCATAGTATCTTACCAGTTATTTCATCATCTACGAGTTTTCCACAATTCTAGGTAGGACACGACGTTCAGCAAACCTAGAGTAAACTTAACTCGGAGTTAGAAACGTTCCTATCCACTGCATTGGCTGTGGGCTGCAGTACTGACAAACGACTGCCAGCCCAGTAGCTTAGAAAACCACATGTGTGTGACTTCTCAGTTCTGGAGGTCAGAGATCTAAAGTGGGTTTTATTGGGCTGAAATCAGAGTGTTGGTGAGGACGCATGACCTCCAGGGGTTCTCTAGAAAGTCAGTTCCCTCCCTTTTCCAGCCCCGGGTGCTCTGCATGCCCTGGCTGGTGGTGTCTTCCTCCACCTTCAAACGGGTGGCAGAACACCTGGGCTCTCTCTGGTTGTGGCACAGCGCTGCCTTCCCTAACTGTGACTTCGCGAATTCCCCTCCCCTCCCCTATACTGACTGACCCATGCCTGCACGGCTACCGCTGAACCACACCCCCAAGCCCTCTTTAAGACGGGGTCACCAAGCTAAGTCTCTCTTAAAAGGAGCAACCCTTGTGATGACAGTGGGCCCACTGGTTTATCCAGAATTACCTTCTCCTGCAAGATCTGTGACTTAACCATATCTGCAAAGTCCCTTTTGCCGTGGACTTTGCCATGGACTTTTGCCATGGTGGCATATTCACAGTTTCTGAGGACTAGGACAAGGACATCTTTGGAGGCCATTGTTCATCCCCATACTTTTGAGCATGCAAATCTGACTGTCACAGTCAAAGTCGGCGTCACACCTCCCAGAGTCAGAGCGTGGGCCCTGCTCCCCGTCCCTGGAGAGTTGTGCCCCCTGCAGTGCTCCCATCAGCCCCTGTCCATCCATGTGGCAGATGACCAGAAGGGAAGAGAGGAGCGCAGGGGGCTCTCGTGCAGACATTCCTTCCAGCTCCGGGTGCCTGACCAAACCTCCCTGTGTAAGCAAGCAAATGTGGTGGGAGAAGAAGACCTCTAAGACTTCCAGACTATTTTTTGTAGCTTGAATAATGTGGGGGGAAAAACCAACAGCAATGGCCAAAGGGAGGTGTGAGGTCACAGAGCACCAAAGCAGCCCGAGTGCTGCCTCTTGTCCCTGCTGCTGGCCCTGTCTCAGCACAGTGAGCTGCATGGGTCGCCAGAGGTCCCCACTTGCTGCGCTCCCAGGCCCACGCTGTCCTCCGTGAGAGCCCTCTACACCACGCTCACTGACGGTCCCAGATAACAGATGCACTGCTGGTGAAACCACAGCGTCAGCAACAAACCTCGCGTCCGCTGCTGAGTTTTCCTCTCTGCCCCGGGGGGAGGGGGCATTCCCGCATCCCCTTGTTTGATGCCACAGGCCCGCTCTCAGCGCCATCCCCCAATCGCACATGACCCTTCCCACATCCCGCAACGCGTGTCTGTCGGGTGCCTGTGCTGTCCTTGGCTCTCTTCCAGGTTCTGAGACTCAGAAGTGAATGCGTCCGCAGCGGGTTCCTTTGGCCCAGTGACTTTTGCAGTAGGCTGTGGCGGACTTCCGTTATTGTGATTTAACTACAAGGGGGTGTCCCCGCTCTTCACGGTCAGTGCAGGTTTCCGCAGTCCTTTTCCTGAGCAAGGGCCTCGTGGGGCCTGTTCTCCTCCCGCCGCTCCCTCGGCCTCTCGCCCATGCGTCCTCCTCTGCAGAAGCGTTTTGCTGTGTGCTTCTGACCTTATGGCAGGGAGTCCTCATTTCCAGCACCTTTCTGTGCTCACTCGACCCTCAGCATCCAAGTGTCCAGCTCCACAACGGTTAGTGCTCCTGCCCGCATGGCCATCCTGGACAGGGGTCCGGGCAGGCGGCCAGCTCTTTTCCACTTGGTCGCCCAGGAAGCCTCCTTCACTCGTGGCTCCAGTGTGCTGTGAGGTCCCCAGCCACCCCTGGCGATGTGCCTGCCTGACTCCTTGCCTCCACTTACGCGGCATCTGTCACGGGGTCATACAGGGTCATCACATGCAACAGGGATTAGGCCACGTGGTCCAGGTGCCTGTCCAGGAAGGAGACCAGTCCCTGCCGCATCCTGCCCCAGGAAAATGTTCTCTTCCCAGGCTCTGTGACTATGCATCACCGTCTCCTTACCTTGCATCTGCCTCTTCTCTGTCTCCCAGGCAGTCCCCTGGCTCCCTTGAGGAATCCCTGCTTTGCAGAAAATAGATGAACATGTCTGCTGCCACTGCTTCATGCACATCTGCGTGCCGTGGTCTCTGCTTTCACTCCCCCCGTCCTCACTCCTGTGCCTGTATCGGAGCTCTGCCCCACAGCCGGCCCTGGGCATGTCCACCTAGAGGGCTGGCAGACCCCTGGCCAGCCTCACCACTGCCCCTTCGTCCTCAGAGTCCTCCCCAAGCCCACGCTCCCTCCGCTGCTGCCTGTGTCAGCAAAGCACCTCTGTGTTCTTTTCAGAAACCTGGGAGTTATCTAGCCAGTCTGTCTCTCTCATTTCAGCATGAAGCCATGTTTCTTAAACACCTCTCTAACCCACCTCCCTCTCCACTACCCATGGACCTGGGCCAGTTCATGCCTCATTGATTTTGTGGAGTCATCTCTACCATGTTCAATCCTTGAAGCATTCGAAGTGTGGTTCTTAAAATTCGTATCTGACCTTGCCCATCGCCTGGTTAAAACTCTTCTGTCATGTTCATTTTCTCTCAGCATGAAATCTTCCCGCCACTCTAAGCCCATCTCCTCTTACCTCCCCCTCAATTCCTCTTCCATCTCACCACCCTTTCTCTGCCTTGTCTTCCTCAGCAAGCACGAAGGTATACCTGCCACCGGACCTTTGCATCGCCTGCATTTGGATTAATTCCTCAGCCTCCCCCCTCTCTCTCCAACCAGGCTATTTCTGCTTCAATTTACTGTTTCTTCCTTTAGGAAATCTCCCTGGCCACTCCAGCTCCCCAAACCTAGTAACAATACCTCATAATAATGCAGACTTGTCCATCATGGCTTATTTTAAGAGGCTGCTGGTGTGACCATGCATAAGTGTCTGTCCCTCTCTGCCTCTGTCTCGGAGCACGCCTGCTTCTGTCCCCATCCCAGCTCAGTGTGGGACACCCGTCAGAGCTGTCTGCAGCAAACTCCCAGGCAGCTGCATCTGAGTCTGGACGGCCAGGGGGGCGCCCGCCCAGGCTGTGTTCCCCTCCCCTCAGCCTGCCCTCCCCCGGGAGTGTTAAGGCTCATGAAAACACATAAAACCCACGGACTTTTCCCATGTCAAAAGCATGTGAGGCGTTTGGGTTAGTGAAAGCTAAAGGCCAGACTAGTTTGTTGTTGTTGTTGTTTGGATGGTTTTTTGGGGATTTTTTTTGTTTGGTTTGGTTTTGGTTTTGGCTTTTCAGTTTCCAAAGTTAACTTGGCAGTATTAACTGAAACGCTAAGGACAGGGCTGAAAACCATCCCACTCAGACCTCTGATCTCCAAAGTGACCCTGGGGAAATAAAAGGACGGGAGATTTGGTTTCGTTTCAGTGTCCCAAGCTCTTCTTTTTTTACTCTGTTGGTACAAATTAACTTCTGATGGTTAACAACGATGCTGCTCTCTTCAACTGTGCCGATACTGCTCTCCTCAGCCGCGACGATGCTGCTCTCTTCAACTGCATTGTAGGCAGGCGTTTCTTCCCGCCCTGTCAAATCCTCTTGGTGATATCGGTTCTTTTGAATTAGGCCAACTGGGTTAAATGGAACTCGTAAAATGGATTTATACAGCGTGTGCTTTTAAAGGATGGCACCACAGAAGAGCCTTATCTTTCTGTATACTGTACCGTTAAGTATCCAAATCAATTTAATTAAATTTCATTAGATGCAACAGAGCTGAAAAAAAAACTAATGAAAGCAACTGTTATGTCAGGTGGTATTTATTTCTGCGTTAAACTGCAGATACTCCCTTTTCACCCTTAAAATTTAGTTTAAATATTTAACTCTAATGGCTTTTTGGAATTGTTGATGGAATTAGCTTACATGGATCTTTAGCAAATAGTTTACCTTTAAAAAGATGGAAATTTCTTTTATTACACTGAAGAGGACCTTAACATTTCCCGAAGTGCAAACTGCCTCGGTCTTCAATCACCCGAACAGCGCCTGGGGATGTTCTACTCCAGTTCTGTGTAAGTTTTGTTGAATTAAGGAGGAGGTGTAACTATCACTAATTTGTAATATTTTCTTTCTCTGCTTAATGTGATTACACTAATGCGTTCAGCACTGGCACAGTTTTGAGTAATCGAGTCTTTCATAAGTGAACATAACATCCAACCTTCCTCTTCCGGGAGGGGACAACAATTTGTGTTTTAACTTTGGTTTGAAAACTAGGTCCCTGATGAAGAAATCTTGTCTGTGAATGCAAGTGGGCGAGCTCTTAAGTGTCTGAGGTTGAAGAGTAGATGAGCTTGGGTTGCTAAAAGCCCAAAGGATTTTCACCACACTTTGCTGTCTCTCTCAAGTCACTCAAGGAAAATTAGAATTGACAGGCTTTATGGGCTGTGGAGCCTTCAAGGACAGCTAAAGCAAAAAATAAATAAATAAATAAATAAATAAATAAATAAATAAAACTGTATTTGTTACTCCAGCTCCAAACAGTGTCTGTATGCTCACAGAGGAATCCTTGTTTTGCAACCAAATAACTCTTCCTAGATTAAGAAAATTCCACAGCTGGTTTAAAAGAAAAAAAAAGAAAACAAAACAAAAAGTCCAATGACCACACTCCAGCCACCAGCGCCCTGTTACTTATGTTAGAGTCCATCTAATATCCCCATTAGAAATCCAAATCATTGTTCCTTCTCAAGGTTAATTGTGTACCAGAGGGGTGTCTGAGTCAGGAGTGTCCCTCATGGTAAGAAAAGATTTGCTGACTTTGGAGAGGACAAACCTACCGAAACCCGTGCTGGGAGCAGAACTGTGACCCAGATCACCAGCCTTTCCTGCCTGCTGCTGAGGCTGCACACTCCTGACCCTCTCACCGCTGCCCTGGTCTCTCAGAAGCAGAGGTCAGGGGTTTCAAAACCCTGATTCCAAGCCCATTCCCATTAAATCTCACCTGGTTAGCGAGGATTTGTGGTATCCTCTCTTTCTCTCTCCCTCCTCACTTTCATTTTAGCCAACCTCGAGATACTTACTCTCTCCTCACTCCCCACTCTTTTTGTCAACTGTGTGGGTTGAGCCAACGTGGCTTCCTGACCCCTTTCTTTCTCTTCCATCTCTCAGTGTCCTGCTGCATCTTTTTTTCTGAGCCAGCAGGTGCCCATCTGGCAGTGACAGGGTGCTCCCTGGGGGCCGGCAATAGGTGAGAGACTGTCCCATACCAGCGGTTCCCTTTTCCACCCTTGCTGTCCGGGTACCATGCACTTTCATGAATGTGATTCTCTCTCCCCATTCCCCACCTGATAATGTTCCCATTGAGGCAACAGCCCTTCAGCCAAGTGGGCACGTGCTGGCCACTGTGTGGGCAGCTGCACCCGACTCCAGAAGAGCTCGGAGTGTATCTAGCGAGATAGTGATCCACTCTCCCTTCCAGACCTTTCCTCCTGATTCTCCTAAATGGTGACATTTGGGCAGTGCTGAGTGTGGCCGTGGTGGAAATTGGATTCTCTGTGCTGCAGGATACAGGGGGACAGTAGAGATGGGGGTCAGTGCTATGCACTGGGAGAGATCTGCATGGAATCAGCACTAACACAGGGTCGGGTGTGCAGATGTAATGAGGCTTTAAAACTATTTTCAAGGTGTGGTAAGGAGGAGGCGGGTTCATAGTCTTTGCACTGAAATACAGTCAGCTGAGAGGAATTGCAGCTTAACCCACAGCAGGCAAGCAGAAGGCCACTGTTTAAACTAACTGTCTTCAGCCCGCCTGCGTGTGTGTCATAAGACAGATCAACAGCACCAGAGCATTCTAAGGAGGTGGCTGTGAGCTCATAAGCTAAAATCGTGGGACTGTGATCATCTGCACTTGCTATAGAACAGGGGGGAGGCAGGAGAGTGGCAGAGGCTGCCTGCAAAACCTGTGACGGGAGCGCCGGGTTTTACAATAAGTGACTTCACCCTCTTAAATCGTTACATTCAGCTCACAGATATTGGGCATCTGTTTTGGGCACAGCTGGAGCCAGCATAGGTGGCAGCTGTCTCAAGCATGATGTGCAAGTGCTCTGTCAGTAGGGGACAGAAGGCTGCTGTCGCATTAGCAGGAGACACCCCCGCCCAGGCTCGGAGGCATGGTGCAGTTAGCGGCAGTGATTTGACCAACACACATGGCCTGCCTCCCGCATGTTTGGCACAAGGCTGAGCGGGACAGGTGAGCTTCGATCGCAGAAAAAAGGAAGGTGCTTTGCGAAGTCTCCAGGCCTGAGAGATGCTGGGGAGCCCTCGTGAGGGCAGGGTGTGGTCCCCTCTGCCTGGGGCTGTGTCCTATTTTTGTTCCCTTGGGAGTTAACTTAGAGCCTGTCTTATCTGACATTCCCAAAAGGAGCAGGAACTGGAGGCTTCCTCAGTTAGCACCTTAAAAACACTGCATTTTCCAACCAGGAGCACCTCCCGCCTCCACACACACCTAAGCAAACTATCTCCGAGGCTCTGTGTGCAGTCCTGGCATTCCAGAAACATCAGCTGTGAGGTGGAAGGGGACTCTGCAAAGAATGACCCCGGGTGCCACTTGGAGCAATTGCAGAACTGGTTTCAACAGCATTTCAAGGGGGCACCTCAGGCACCACTATTTTTAAAATTCCCTGAGCTCCTGAATCCCGTTGTCCCTGATTTATGGGTAAAAAGGTGAAAACAAAGTGATGTATAGTTGCACTGCTAACATAATCCAGAAAAGAGGAGCAGATTCCTTGTAACTTTTAAAAATTTATTTTTTTAAATTTTTGTTAGTCCATGCTTGCAGAATAAAATGCTCACACACAATTTTGTATTCTTTCTGTCTCCGACTTTCCTCCTGTTTCCCCTCCCTTTTGCAGAAATTCTATCTCCCTACTTCCTATTACCTACCTTTTCTTTTGCTCTTTATTTATACTCTGGTTTCTATATAAAAGAAACCTTGTAATATTTAAGCTTGTGTGTCTGATTTATTTCACTTAACATTATAGTCTCAAGGTGCATCTATTGCCCTACAAATGACTCAAATTTTTTTTGTTTGTTTTTTATGATAGTGTAGTCTGCCTCTCTGCTGAGATCTCAAGTGATGCATCCAGTGGGAAAAACAGATTCCCGAGTGCAGGTTTGAGCCCTGGTAACCAGCTCTAGCTCCTCCCTGGCACTAGCATTCAGCACCCCCAGTACTGATCTCACTCGAATACCGGGAGCCGTGAGGCAGGTGTGTGCTGCCCCAGCAGGTGTGAGTGCCGTGCGGCCCCTTCACACTGCTAGTGAAAGTCTCCCCCATTAATAACATTCTGCTTGGAGATTCTTACTGGGTTTTTAAAAATCTCAATGGAGAGTGTCGTTTGAGAGACCTCAGATTCTCAACCGCTATCAGAACTAAATGGAGTGGCCAAGACCCAGCAATACCGCGGGGAGACGGCCCCTGAGGGGCTGTGAACTTCGTCTTGAACTCTGAACCCTTGACAATGCCAACCGGGAAAACGGTAGCTTTAGAGAATAATAAACCGCACAATAAACCGCATCAGAAACTTCAGCCCAGAAGCCAAAACTGGAGGAAGGACAGGGAAGGAGTGATAAAGAAAATCAGATGACTCCTGGTGGCTGTTCAGAGTTCACCGACTTTGAACTCCTCTTTCAATTTCCATTTCTTCTATCTGCGTGGCACAGTTTAAGTTCATGTGTTAAAAATAAAAACCAATTGGGGCTCAGCTATCATATCACAGTTTTGACAGCTCAGCTGGTCGTGAGCTGAGGGGCAGCCCTTTGGGATCGCCAGGCCAGAGGGCTGCTGAGCTACGGACTTGAAAATAGTTCCTTATGGTCAGCAGTGAGGATCAACGGCCCTTCCGTCCACTCTCTACTTTCCTTCCTGAGCTTTCTTATCTAACCCCTGAAGCCAAAGAAACGCTGGAAAGGGAAGCAACTGAATGCAATTCGCCAAAAAATAAAACTTGGACAAAGAAAAAATAGTGATCAAGGAGGCAAATAAGAACTGAAAAGATACCGTGTTCATGGAAGCCGCTTCCAAGCCTGTCTGGGTGAGAGTGGGAAGTAGATGAGTAATAGATTGCTTGCCGGCTGGCTGGATAACGTTGTATGTGGCTAGTGAGAGAAGAACGGCACATTAGCTTCCCAGCAGGTTTCCCAAAGAAAATACGTCTTCACTTCACCTCTTATTTAGAAAGCAAAATTTTTTTGCCTGTTGAATGATCAGAAATTTCATACAGTAAAATATAGAGAGAGCCATGAGCCAGGCCCTCACAGCAGCCCATTTCTCAGTGAAACTGTGCTTGTGTGAATGCTCCTGGGTCTAAGCGGCTTTACCCCCATCTCTGGTAGCCGGTGTTATGCTGGCTTCTGCACCATTTGCAAGTGTGGACCATCAGAACCAAGCTGTGAAGGTCCTGCCCAGGCATGCTGAATGCGGCAGCGTCGCCTTCTGTAGTTCAGCGAGTGCCACATGTACTGTGTCAGTGGGTCGAGAGGGAGGAGGGCGAAAGGCACCTCTTCCTGCTGCCGGTTCTGGGGCTCTGGCCGTAGCTCAGGACACCGGCCTAACCAAGGACTTTAACTGGGTTTCTGCCTGCTCAGTGCATTAAGCTCCTCTCCCCCCACCCTTGTTCCAAGTGTGTCCCGCACACATGTACCCAGTGGCGTAAGCAGAGGTCTCCAGCTCTGGGCCGCTCCTCCCTCCTCCTTTTCCAGGTCCTGCTCGTCCCGTCATCCCGTCTGCAGGGCCTCGTTTCTGTCACACATTAGTGTTCTCAGGAGTGGGCCAAATGGAGGATTTGAAAGCTTTTTTAGTGCCCTTGCAAGAGTTCCTTCATAAGCAGTTCGATAACCACATCCACTTTGGTGACATTTCCAGAGATGGAAACGCTTTCATGGTCAGAACATGGTCTGAAAGCTGAACGACACAGGTCCCCAATCACCTGTGTAAAAGAGACACAGAGATGCCGAGGAATCCACTGATGATGTGCTGAGTCAAACCCAACCTAGTGTTGCCCCGAATTTCCATCTCCTATCTGCTGAGGTCCTGTAACTTATCAAAGGTCGCCCAGTGTCCTAGCCTTCCTTAGATGACAGAGACACCAGTGCTTATTCATGACTCAAGAGGACCAGATTTTAAGTAAAGCTGTTTCCTGAGCCCTGACTTAAAACCTCAAAGTGAAGCAAGATTGCAGGGAAAATACGTGTGAGGTGATCTGTCTGCCTGTGGTCATAGTTAGGGCTTTTGCTATGGGCAAAGTACTCTCCTCAAACTAAAGAGACAGTGTTTATCAAGTGAAGTTTAACTCTTGCCCTGTAGGGGTAATGGGTCAACTGCACCCCCTTCTGCCAAGACTGCCCCTCATCTGTCATTTTGTCTACTCTCTAGGGGACTTCAGAGAGACCTAGAGTCCCAGTGGGGACATTTTCTCCCCTTACTGTGACACAGCCGCCCCAGCACTCCCCTTGGGGTGCCCCTCTCCCCTGAGTCTGCTTCATTTTCTCTTCCACATAGGCACTAGCACATCACATTTTAATATTAGCATTTTTGACTTGCTTACTTTTTGACTTTGGGTAGCTCTTTCAAAAAGCCAAGTCCCTACTCAGTCAAATGGGGATAATGATGTCTTCCAGCTCGTGAGATGCTGAACCTTATTTCATAGTAAATACCCAGTAAGTGCTCGGTAGCACCGATGAAAATAATGTACTTCCAGCCGTTATGGAGATTCCTCAAAAACTGAGCTAGAAATTCCACTTGACCCAGCTATGCCCCTTGTAAGTATCTCCCCCAAAGGCTTAAAGATAATCATGGTACAGCGATCCCTGCATACTGATGTTCACAGCAGCACAAGTCATAACAGATGATGTGGGAAGCAGCCTCTGCATCCATCAATAAATGAATGGATTAAAAAATGTGATATTTGCACATGATGGAGTAGTGCTTTGCCATCAAGGAAGAAAAACTTGAGTCTTTTGAAGGGAAATGGATGCACCTTGAGATCTTAATGTGAAGTGAAATAAATCAGACACACAAGCTTAAATATCACATGGTTTCTCTTATATGAGAAACCCAAAATATAGATAAAAAGCAAAATAAAAGACAGATAATAGGAAATAGATCTTTTGTATATAGGAAGGGAATCCAGAGATGGAGGCAGAAGACAGGGAATTAGGATGTGCCAGCTTCCCTTGAAGAATGGGATGATTATGTACACATGGGCTAATAAAAAACCTTTAAATTAAACAATAAACCATATCATTATTTTAAAGGTAATTATCATAGATTAAAAAGCAATACTAAAGGAATCATATTTAAATGAATAAAGTAACTAATCTGAGACTCTATACTTCCATTCAAGTAGAATAGGAACAGGGAAAATTAGAGGAACAGACACATGGACATGGAGATGAGGGTGAATTCTGTTCTTCATTAGTTTTCATCTCTTAATATTTGCAATGATTCTTTGTAAAGCATTGAATCCCTTAAAAGACTAAACATCACTTCACCTCTCCACCCCCACAAAAAAGCTGGAAGAATTGGACGTCGTTGTCTGTGACACAGGAATTGGGAGTGGGGTAGACAATCTCCTATACTATTGGGTATTTATGATCATGTCAATACTATTTGACACACTACTTTGATAGAAATATAATGGAATTTTAAAAGAGACTGGACTTTAAACATGGTGACATGTAATAGGTGCTCTCTGGGGGGCCTCATTAGCTAAATCCAAAAAATGATCCATCTTTACATTTTTTTTTAGACTAGTACATACACTTTTGGGGAATGGATGCAAAATGCTGTGTATCCAGCCAGGGGTTGGGAAGCTGGTAGAGGCTGGCAGGGTGCACTTTGCGGGGCACGAGAAGGTGTGGTAGTCTGGTATGAAGATGCCGGGAGACAGAAGCATGAGGTTTGTGGCCAGGCAGGAGGCGGGAAACTGCAGGGTGAGGCAGATGTGGGAAGGGACCATGCCTCCCTCCTCCATGCCACTCCCTCACGCACTGATTCTGAGGTGCTAGGAAAGATTCGAGGTGGCCAGAAGGAGGCAGGCAGGGCTGCAGCCAGGTAGCAGACATAGACATCTTCGGGCTGGTCCGACACTCTGAGCATCATATTTGCATTTCATAAAAGCCTCCAGCCCCAAAAGATTTGCAAAGAGACCATTTATTCAGCATCTGGGAAAGAAAGCAGGCGCAAAAAGTAGGCTTTCCCAGCCCAGGCTGCCGAACAGCAGGTGCGTCTTACTTCTTCGTCTCCGGTTACCTTGCTGATTCTGAGGCCCCCTAACCTCTTCTGACATCAAGTAGAAAGGTTTTGCAGAATCAGACGCCTGGAACTAGAATCACCCCACCTCCCCCAATTAACGGGAGCTGTGTGTCTTTTGCAGGATGGATGGTCACAGTATCACTTCGTAGCCTCATCTTCAACCATTGAGAGGGACCGGCAAAGGCCCTACTCATCCTCCCGCACGCCCTCCATCTCCCCCGTGCGCGCGTCTCCCAACAACCGCTCAGGTAAGAGGCCGCCCCGGCTGCCCAGGCCTCGATGAGCACCAGGCAGGGGAGAGCCACACTGGTCCAGAGGCAGGAACAAGACAGGAAGCCATTTTCCTTTCACCCCACTGGCGGTCCTGTGCGTGCACACGCAGAGTTAGGGCAGCTGTCTCCTAACAGGGCCTGTAGCGTGAGCTGCCCATGGCTCACCCACCTGCTGTAGACGCAGCTGTGAAGAAACCCTCAGGAGTTTGCATGGCAGGGGTTCCATGGGCAGCTTTTGAACTTAAACTCTGGCTCACATTTTCTTTGCTATAACTGGGGCACGAAAGCGAAAGAGGTAAGACGTGCCGTTTCCTCCTTTGGTGTGAATACTTTGGGCATCTGTCCTTTCACAGCTGCTGCGTATCCAGTTAGCATTTTAGTATTAACTACAGCTGTTGATGAATGCGTCTTAGAACCTTAACTTCCAAGTCATGCCACTTAAATTTCTTTTGTTTTTTCACAGTCCTAGTGCTTAAGTTTTTAGCTTAGTTTTTATTTTTTTGTAAAAAAAAAAATTACATACTTTTCAGTCATTGTATGTCATGCTAAAGCTAAGGGGAACGATGAAAGAAAAAATGGAATGCAGTGTTTAGCAACATAAACGGCATAAGTTTGATTCTTTTATTCAGTGAGTGTTGTTAAAACTCCTGATTCATGCATTTTGCTTTTCCTCAGAGAGTACAGGATGGGTGCGTAATGCTATACGTGTAGTCATACCAGAAATCTTGGCTTTCTACACCAGCTGTCTCTTTACTCCTCCCTGCCCTCATTCCCTTGGCTGAGAAAATCATACTTCCTGAGCCAGCATCTCAGAGTCATCAGTAGAGGACACTGTCCAGCAGTGTTGTCTCAGGGTCACTTCAGGTGTCTGAGGTCTATTGGCCTAAAAGCCTACACAGTCCTTTACTCAGAATGACAAGGAAGGCCAGAGCTGAGCAGGGCCCTTCGGACTGAGGTAAAGTGCCCTCCCTCAGCCCTACAAAGTTGGCATGTTTGGGCTGTTGTTGCTTAGGGCCCTTGGTCTGATCCTAGTTAGAATCAGGGACCTCCTGTGACTGGGACACTTCCGTCTAACACGGAAGTATAGAGGCCACCTGTTTCTCTTGTTCCACAATCCTGGCAACTTTGGAAAGACAAAGAACATTGACTCTGAGAAACGTAAGCAGAGAGTCCTTCTAGAAGCCCTGACCATTCAGAGCTGCAGCCAAGCAAGCGGTGCTGGGGAGCAGCACTCACACAGTCAGCGAAGGCGCTGGGGGGAACCTCCCAGGGCAAAGCACCTGGCCATCCAGGGGCGCTCACCATGGTGAACACCTGATAAACACTTGCTGGCGTGATTTGATTTTTCCCAGAGCTTAATCCTGATTTACTGGAGACTGGGAGCCGCGGGCCCGTGTGAGGTCTCAGGAGATAATTACACACTCGACGTGGTTTAATAAACACCACCATCTGTGCATTGTTAGATCCCAATTTCAAAAGCTTTGGTCAAGGGGCTCCAAAATACTGTCCCTTGTGACTGCACGGTGGTGGCCCCTTAAAGGCCAGCCTCTGTGCTGGAAGACAGGGTGCGAAGGCTCAAAGGCGGTCAGAGGACTTTCCTGGAGGAGAAAGTGGAGCAGCAGGAGGAGGTCAGTGGGATGCAGAGAACAGGCAGGAAGCAGACACTCAGCAGCCAGGGCAGAGGCTTGCTGGGGCGCACTTGTTCTTGCAGGGGCCCCTTTGAGCCCCAGAGCCCCAAGTGTTAGTGAGATGTAGTCTCCCCCACCTGGAGCAGGGATGGTGAGATTCCCAGGCCTGTTCTATCCTTGTCACACAGCTGAGGCACCCTCTGCACCCATGCAGGCTCTCAGTGTGACAGGGAGCTGTGGCACTGGACCACTTCGCTGCAATGCCAGTTGTCCCTAGAGGCAGTAGGTGCTGCAAGGCTGCCAAGGCTGGTGTGGTTTTCTACCCTGTCCAGACTTTCAATTGGCATGCGCTGCTTCCAGCTGACCAGGAGGGACAGGGCTCCAGTGTCAGTATTTCAGGAGGCCATTCAGGACTCATTCTAAGAACCTTCGAGGGCCTCAGGAGCTCCACAGGGAGCCTCGGTGTTGTTTGGATGCATTTGGAAGGGGCCACAGGGTCTATCAGGGCAAAGGAGCCTCCTCACATTTACATTCCAGCCCTGGGCTCTGGCTTCTCAGGCACCCACAGCCTCTCGTTCTCTTCCATTTGCACATCTGATTCCTCGCTGGGGACTGGGGGCTCCCAGGTTCCGGAAGAGATGGGTGCTTCACATCTACTAGCCGCAGTGGCCGGTATAGGAATCTCTCCATAGAAGATGCTGAGTTAGAAACATACAGCCCAAGGACTCAGACGTGAGAAGAGGAGACTTAGGAGATTTCAGGGTACTCTCAGGCACCTGATGTGACTGATGTTATAAAAGGTAAACCAAGGCTTGGCTCGTACACCAGCAAGAAAAGCAAGGCTTTTTGCTAAAAATCAGAGTTCCCCCCCAGGAAGTCCTGGCCTTCACTGTCACCAGGTACAGCTGTTAAAAATTTGCATTCGGAGAATCCTCTACTGCAAATTCAGATCTCAGATCCCTAAATTTCCATGTTAATTCTGGGGTAAGCGAGAGGTGGTGCTGCTCTAGGGGAGTTTTGGTACTGGGCTGAGCTCAGGTCGAACTGGGTGCAGTTCATCACGGTCCATACCCCCAGGAAAGCGAAGCACTGGTCCCCGATCCCAGAACACTCCTCCCCGTCTTCCGGCATCTCACAGTGGCAGGGCAGGGTTTTTGAGTTACTACCAATCCATCCCATCTCCCAAGACAAATAAACTTCTTTTTCAGTTTACTCCCCTGCCTCCACATTCAGCTTCTCTGTTTCTGCTATGGATTTGTTAAAGAATCATGGAATCCCTCTCCCCTGGGGATTCCACAGCCCATCTCTTTAGAAATGAGGACACAGAAGGACAGAGGGACTCATTCCCAATCCTATAGGCAGCGAGCAGATGAAACATTAGGTGTGTGTGAGAGCCTGTTGAGCTGCTTCCCTGTGCCTTCCTCTAGAGCAATTTCCAGGTATCTCAAAGTTTCAGTCAAATTGCATTTACTTTAGTCATGGATTCTTCAATACCAGTACGGGTTGAATATCTCTTTCTGACTAGCAATGTTTCTGATTTCTGATACTTTTTTCTTTTTCACCTTTCCTTCTTGTTTATTTCAGAATAGAATAGTTGCATATACCTAATGAGATATCTTAGAGCTAGGAACAAAATCTAACCACAAAATTCATTTATGTTTCATACATATCTTATATATATGGCCTGATGGTCGTTTTATGTAGTTTTTCTTTTTATAATTTTATTGCAATCTGTCACATGAGGTCAAGTTTGACATTTTCTACCTCTCTTGTCATATCAATGCTAAAATTTTGCATTTTTGGGTTAGGGATATTCAAGCTATAATATCCCTGCTAAAACACATCTAGTTTAAAAATAAAAGCAGAGAGAAAGGGAAGGAGGCAAAAGAGAAAGAAACTGAGATGGGTCTCATTCTTAAAATTGCTGCATGCACCTTGGGGTGCTCATGTCTCCCACAGGATTTCTCTGTGAAGAAGATGGTCCCAGCATGTAACCCTTCACTACCCATCCCTGAGCCACATACGTCCCCTAACCTATAAAGCACTAGTTGTCACAGAGTGAAGGAAGCAAATAAGGACAAGAGCAAAACCAAGATGTCCCAGCATCTGTACTGCTGACTTTCGTGATTTGCGTGAAAAAGTCTGTCTGCCGAGGAGTGAGCCCCAGACACAGAAATCACCCTTCTCGTTTCTTTCTGCAGCAAGTGCCCCAGCTTCACCTCGGGAAATGATCAGCCTCAAAGAAAGGAAAACGGACTACGAGTCCACAGGCAGCAACGCCACTTATCACGGAACTAAAGGCGAACACACTTCCAGGAAAGATGCCATGACAGGTGAGGCAGCCCCTTCCTTCCCTGTGGAGCAGGAGGCAACCTGGGACAAGGAGAGGGCTGGGACTCCAGGCTGCACACCACACTCTGCAGCCCAGGAAGACTCAGTCTCTGCCGTGGGTCACTGGAAGGTGGACAGCCACAATTCCCATGCACTAAGCTGAGGAACCTGGCCCTAGTTTCTCTAGAGGTATCTAAACTGAGTGCCTCTGTCCTAGAAAGCACTACAGGAAAATGTGCTCTGCACAGTTTGATCCTGGTCTTTCCTTCCTGCTTGCACAGCTCCTGGTATCCCCTGAGCCACCACAGATTTCTTCATTGGCACGGGCCTTGGGGGAGGAGATTCCAAGATGGTGGGTGTAGTGTGGTTGGACTTTGCCCTTTAGGCAGGGGGGAAGGGAAGGAGAATGGAGACAGAGGGAAGCAGAGGAGAAAGGAAAGAAGAGGAGAGACAAAAAACTCCCACAGGATTGGTGAGACATTTTCTCCTTTTGCCTGATGTCAACCGCTTACTCCGACAAACTTCTATGAAGCTTAATTAGAAGCAATGACCACAGGTTCTCTAGGGTGACATGGACCTTTCATGGCCACCACTCCTCATTGGTTAACTTCTATTTCTCAGTTGGGATACCAGGGAAGCCTAAAGGGGTGCACTTGATGCCTGTCAGACCCTGCCCAGTGCACCCTGTCCCTCCTGGGCTTGGGCTTCATTCACCTTCTTCCACACGGTTCTCCTTGGAGCAGTCTCAGGCTTCTCCACATACCTCTGCTCCACGGGGACGCTGCCATAGAGGGGCTTAGACCTTCAGAGTAGGACTTCAGAGCTGTGAGCTTCTAACCAGAGTTCCACAGGCTTTTTCAACAGACACGGAGATGGAAATACGCTATGATGACACAGCTTTCAGGGAAAGAGGTCAGATTGCACTAGGGTGCAAAAGGCATGACCCTATCACATGCTGAGATCCTCTTATCAAAGGCATCTGGAAGACATGGGCACAGTTCTCAGATATTATTTACAGGCAGACCTGCAAGGAAGCAGAATAGATAAATCGATTTATTAAAATGTTTTCCAAACCCAGGACGGCTAAGATAAATTTTTCTAATAGCAAATGTATTTGCCCCAGCGGCAGTGAGTTTCCCTGTTAACTCGCACATGCACAGCTGCACAAAGCAAAGCATAATAAACAGATGTTTTTCATCCTATGCCATCCACATTCTGCCTCCACGCGGAGACCCAGCAGGGGAGTGCATCACCCTTGCTCCCAAAGTGTCCCCTGAACATGAGAACTGAATTTGTGACATGGCGGTAGCTTATTACTCTGATTTTCCCCTGTGCACCTTGCTCTCATCATAGTTGAAAGTGAACAAGGAAAGTTGTGAATCTAAATACTGAGTCTCCAAGGTGGAGGCATTTGGTGGAGATCTCGTTTGTACTGATGACTCTGAATTAGCAGCGACACCAGCTTCACCTCCCCATTCCACTAGTGATGATTACTGCCCCAGGTGGTCCTACCACCCCAAGCCCGGGGTGGCGAATTCAGGTTGTAGGTACAAGAATAATGGTGAGATTGATTGCATTGTTATCATTTAGGTTTAACGCTGCTCTTTAATTCTCTGACCCAGTAAAATCATTCAGAAGGCTTTGAAATGTGAGCCTGTTTATGTTGAAGTAGTTCCAAGGGTACATGAGTATGCCCCGCATATGTAATAAAATAAAACATCAGATGTACTACGTTTCTGATGTTCAACCTCCCTAGAAAATGGCAGGGATTTTGGCACCTCTGGGACTGAGATACATGTGATTCTTCAAACTTATTTAGAGGCGTAAGCAGCTATGCGCTAACTCACTTAAAAGTGTGATTCAGAATTACACTCTCAATCCTGTAGCAAGCCCAGGAGAACATTAAGATCTTGACTGAGTGTTCATAAAGGAAATGTCCTCTAAGTGCATAAAAGCTCATTATGACCGCAGCGGTGGTGGTGGAGACATCGAAGGCGCCATGGTGGCTTGGTCAGGTGAGGGGCTGGGGCGGCTGTGCTGGCGGAGGTGGTGCTGGTGTCAGTGAGGGTGATGGTTTCGGTGATGAGGCTGCTGCTCATGTTCGCCATCTTGTCTAGCAGGATGAATTAAGTCCCCAGTCAAGCAAGGTAGGCGCCAAAATTCTCACAGGAATAGAAAGATTGAGTTGCCAATCTCTGCCCCAGAGCCCTTGGGCAAATACTTAGCATTTAAGCATTGACATGAAAAATTTGTTGTAGATCCCACATCAAAAAACTAGTACTTTTTTTTCTCATTCATTAATGAAGCAAAGGGATACAGCATTTTCCATTCACTGGAATCTACCTAAAATGCTGCCATCCACACTGGCCCCAAGGTACCTGGTTGCTATTGTACCCACCGCCCAACCCACCCCCCAACATGCTTTCCACCGTGCAGAAGCCAAGGGAAGCCTGTCCCTCAAAATGCAACACGTGCAAGCTGACAGTGCAAGCAGCACTTTCTCACCTGAGCGGTCATCACCTATATTTAGCGCTGAGAAACTGAGGTCCTTAGTTTTTCTTTCAGGCTTTGCTGGATTCCTCTTCTAGCTTAGATGAAGCCCCATGAGTGTCTTCCCCCCTCAGTGTCTCTCTGCACTAAGGGGCCCTCAGAAAGCCAAAGTCCTCAGTCCGTGCAGGCTTGCCTAGCTTTGCCAGCTATTTCTCAAGGTCGTGGTTGTCTGGGAACCTCTGGAGTGCAGAAACTTGCCTTGTGACAGGGCTGCAGAATCCCAGGACTACAGCACCTGGTTTATATGTTTATACGAAGATTTCTCCTTCCCGTCTTAGTTTCCCAAATGCCTTTTCATTAGAAGGTTTCTGCCAGGACCTCTCTCATGCCTTTCAAAGCCACTCTAATCTCCAGTGTTGGAAATTGGGTGTTTGGGGGATGATACAAAAAGACAGAAACACTTCTCTGAGTCCACTCCTTACTCAGACATGGCAAGCAGGATGTCCATGGAGACCTCTGCTTCGTGTGTGTGCAGCAGTGGAGGAAAGAACTTCCTGTAAAACACTTTCAGCTCGGAAGCCACAAACACAACAGGAGTGAGGAGTGCAAATGGCCTGCACGCCCACAAATGCAACAGAAAAAAGTCACTTTGCCCTTGAAGTGACATTGCCCATCCTCAAATGACAACCCTGAAAGCAGATTTGTCTGTGGTTTTTGTCTTCATTCTTTCATTCACTTACTCAGCAAATAGAAGCCGTATTCCATGAAGGCCTGCCAATTCCAGACCCCACCCCTGTTTCTGCAGACACATACAAAGGTGACAAGTCACACAGTCTCTGTCCCCCTGGGGCTTCTGTTCTAGAGACAAAGGTCAACCACAGAACAAGGCCACTGTGAGATAACGCCCAGGATGCTGAGCAGGAGGAAGAAGTTAAACAGAGTAATGAGGTGCAGGAAGTCAGTAGCAAATCTACTTCTCCTGATAGGATGGTTTAGCTTAATTGTCAACTGGATTGGCCTGGGAACCACATAGGGGATTAGTAAAGGACATTCAACTAAACTCCTCAGTGGACCAATCCACTGGTGAGCACAGCAAACCCATGCTCCAGTGCCCTTGTCAAGCCCAGCCCTAAAAACATGAGGTTTAGGGGTGAATGTTCCAGAACTGAGCCATAACACAAAAGATAAGCCCTTCCTCCTCAGGTGCTATCCTCTGCTGTGCTTCATAGCCACCATGAGATGAATGAGCCTTTCTGCCATGCTGGTCCTGCCTGAGGGCACCAATCATGGACTGAATCCCTTGAAACCTTGAGTCAAATTAAGTCTCTTTTCCTTTAGGCTGTGGTTGTCAGGTGTTGTGACCCAGTAATTAATACCTGCCTTGGGCAAGGAAGAAACATCTGAGCTGATATCTAAACACTAATGAGGAGACAGCCAGCCCAGAGTATGTGGGAAGTGAGTTCCAGGGAGAAAGATCGGTGGGTACAACCCCCCTGAGGCCACACAAACATGGCTCACCAATCTAGGAAACAGAAGCAGGCAGTAGGGGCAGAAGAGAGCTGAGAAATGCTGTGGACAGTCAAGCAGGACTCAGGTCACATGAAAGGGGAGCAGTCACAGCGTGGAGGACACAAATATTAGAAGCAGAGCGAGTGGTATAATCCATTTACATGACACTGTGATACTTATGGCTGTTGGGAATGGGGGGAATGGAATAGAGCTGGGTAAATAGGAAGCTGGGCCATCACAGAGAATTCAGTGATCCAGGAGAGAGAGAGCAGTTTCCATACTAAGACAGAGACAAGAGTATTGAACCAGAGAAGACAGCAGTGTGATCCAGGTTCTCACTCTCACTTCCTAAGCCAAATTTCCCAAGAAGAGTGTTATTACATAGCTTTTAGGTGCCTTTAAGTAATAATCATGTGTGCATGGACTAAACTTGGATAGGCTGTGCTAACTCAGTGTCTAAGCACTGGAAGATTAGAAGGAATGTGATTACATTTCAGTATCCCTTAGATCCTAAAGCAAAGTGTCTTAGTTATTTTCCCATCGCTGGGTACAATACCGGAAACCCACCACTTAAATGAAGAGAGGTTCATTTTAACTTACGATTTCAGAGGGTTCACTCCATGGTTGGCTGGCTCTGAGACAGAAATAGCATAAAAGGCTAAGGGCCTGATGGAGGAAAATTGCTCACATCATGGTGACCCAGAAGCAGAGAGAGAGAGAGAAGGGAGGAGCCAAGAATGAGTCACACTCTACCAAGTCACAGCCCTGGTGAACTGTCTGCTCTTAGCAGGTCCCACATCCTGACAGCACTCATCCATGAACTCCTCAGTGGATCAATCCACTGATGAGCACAGCCAGTCCCTATTCCAGTGCCCTTCTCAAGCCCAGCCCTGAAAACATGAGCTTTGGAGCGGGGGGTGTTCCAGAACTAAGCCATAACGCAAAAGATAAGCCCTTCTTACTCCTGGAGATTTTTGATTGGTTGCTTGGTTTTGACTTTTTATGTCCCTCTGACACTCAACAACAGCATTTGCCAGGGCTTTCTTAAACCATGACCTTTCAGCAGCTTTGGGGGAGTAGGGTCCTGAGCCCTTCCTCTGCACTTGTGGCATGCACCTCAAGTGTTGCAGCTGAGAAAGTAGCAGATAGGCTACTTGTTCCAGGCCCTGCAGGCTGCTGGAGGAAGCCTTCCTTCCTTACAGCCAGCACACAGATGGACCAGAAGGCAGACAGGGAACTTCTGTCTCTGCTCTGAGAGAGTTCCAATGCCTTGACCCTTCAGAAGTGCAGGAGACGTTCAGGTGGCACTCTCTGCTTGTCCTCTGGGCCTTCAAGAAATGAACTATCTGAAACATGATCAAGCACTTCCATGAGCCCCAATTAGAAATTTTATTCCTGTCATTCTCCAGCTAAAAACTAAGCTGCTGATTCAGGCTCCTGCATGCTTCAGTGCAGGTGACAAGCTTTTATTATCCACCAGTTTTCAGCAGGAAAGAAGGCAATAAAACTTGTAAGATGGCCATCTGCTAGCTGCACTGCCCTGACCCTGTCTGCAGTGTATTATTGGAACAGATTGATGGCTTGGCGAGTTGATAAAATAACTGCTCTTTGGTTCTGAATATCTGTGGACAAAATGAGGGTCTGGACCCAACCATTTCTTCCCCTTGAAATGGCTCATGAGAAACTGGGCTTTTTCAGGGCAGGAACTTGTTCCCATAACCATCCTTTCTCATTTGAAATCTTTTCTTTTGCTTTCCTTTAGCTCAAAACACTGGAATTTCAACTTTGTATAGGAATTCATATGGTGCGCCCGCGGAAGACATCAAACACAACCAGGTAAAGTCATCGCAAGTCGAGGTGTTCATTTTTTCTTTTCAACTTATGAAGCAACCTAGAGTTAAAAAAAGAAAATTAACTTGTGATGTTCACCCAGAACTGAAAGCCAGAGTGCCGTGACGCTCCAGCCTTGCCTCCGTCACAGCCACGGGGCGGCGCTGTGGTCAGGGTCCTCGGAGCAGCCTCCAGTCCCTGCACAGCCTGTGATCCCACAGTAACTTCAGGTCCCAGCTGGGGGTGGAAGCGAGGCCTCCACCGTGCTGCTGTGGTTTGCGGCTCGAGCATTCACATACTGGAGCCTTGGTATCAGTCTCCAGGGTGGAGGTGTGGGACCCTTAGAGGTGGAGCTGAGCAGAAGGTCAAGGGGACCTTAGAAATTGACTAGAGCGGTTTGCAGGGGACGCGGAGGTAGTTCACTTGAGAGTCCTCCACTCTGCTTCATGCCTCACCTTGTGACCTCTGTGTCGTATAACTTCATGCCATCCACCATGAGGTCCTCACCACGTCTAAGCCAATCCGACGCCTTCCCTTGAATCTCCAGAAATGTGCTCTAATTACACCTCTTTCTTTATAGAGTTACACAATCTCTGGTATTTAGTTAGAGTAATGAAAAGTGGACTAATATAGGTAGGAAGTTAAAACAACACCCTGAAAAGCCAAATATAACACAGCAGTTCCTAGAGAGCAGTTGACTAATTTCTGGGCAGGCAGTGAGCAGTTCCTACTATGCGGCGACCTTTCATGAGGAAAAAAGTGTTCACTGCTCATGGGGACGACCAATAACGGGCACATGCAGTCCATCTAAACAACTACACAGAATGCTCTGAGTATGCACCACAGCTGCCTCAGAGTCTGACTGGGTGTGCGCGAGTGCACGGAGCCTGTTACGAGACAGGAGAGGGTCCGCTTGGCCCCACCCTCACCCTTCGGCCTCTTATGCAGACTTTCTACAGAGTTACTCAGGGGGTCATGCTGCATGCAAGTTTAAAGAGTGCCTTAGAGTGGGCACTGAAAGAGCCAGTTTCTGTGTGTGTGTGTGTGTGTGTGTGTGTGTGTGTGTGTGTGTGTGCGCGCGCGTGCGCGCGTGTGTGTGTGTGTGTGTGTGTGTTTTACTCAACCAGCATTCATTGACGACTCATTTGCTCTGTGGTTCCGTGGGAAGTAGAAAAGCGAAGAGGCATAGCCTCTCCACCACTGCTCAAGAACTTCGTACGCCTTTCACTTGCAAGGCGGGCATCCCAGCGAGTGTGGCTCTTCCCAGCTGTTTCTACCACCCCCGCCCCAGGACGGGCTCCTAAGGGTGTCTTACGTTGCAGCCCTCCTTTAGGACAGTGGGGCTGAGGAGATAAACTCAAGCACCATGGACCTAGTCACCGTAACCAGATGAAAGGAAACATGTGGCGAGGACAGCACCTCAGCACCCTGTGGGCCAGCAGCTACCCCAGTCCAGCAACTGGAAATGCCCTGTGTCTGTGCAGGCCCAAGGATGGTCCCTGAACTGTCCCTGCTACTCAGCTGTCCCCTCAGGAGATGGGATTGTCAGCAGAGCAGTTAGTCTTCTGCCTCTCATTTTCCAGTCCATGTTCAGTCACTCTGGGTGACATCTGGTGTTTGTGACCCCTGGTAAAACCAAGGCCCTGTGGCCTCCTTGACATATTGCTAACAGCTGATTGGCCTCTCCTCAGTTTTGGTCTTTGCTAAAAGCAGGGAAGCCAGTGCATAAACAAACTGGGTCATGAACACTAGAAAGGAGGTCATCAGGGTGGCCCCAACTATTTACATGCCAACGCACCTGCCTAAATATAAAGCAAAGCAGACAAAAGTGTGTTGGAGATGCCAGCTCCGTCTATGGAAATGGACCGTTTTTCTGGTAGCAAGTACCATGACATTCTGTAGCTCTTAAAGGGAATTGCCAGGGTGTATTTTTGCATCTAGGAATGTAAGACTAGTCTTTAGATCCCTGGGTAGAGAGGAGGCCATCAACATTCTGTGTACTCCACGCCAGTCTTCCTCTCCGGGATTCCTGCTACCTTGCCAATGACAGTGTTTGCTGAATCAAAACCTACCTCGATGTGGCCCAGAGTAGAGTCACCGTGGGGTCCAAAAAGCTGAGTCCCATGTAGAGTAAGAGAGGCATTGTGATGGCTCTGAGGAGCACATTCTTCAGAATATTCTGGGCCGTCACTCAGACGAGAGTGCGCTAAGGTGGTTCTCCAGATACAAGAGTGAGCTCAGGCTAACATCACTTTTCTTTATCCCCGGCTGGCACTTAATGAAGTCTAAGAAGGCTGTGGAAATGCACCCAAGACTAGAACAAGTTCTGTGTCCCTTGCCAGTGCTTGGGAGGTCCTGGGTCCTGTGATCACAGCTTGGTGTCACTGAGGAGCCCTGAGGGGATCAGCAAAGGAACTCACGCCATTGGATTGCTCACTCTATTCTAATGTCGAGCAGTAGTTTAAATAGCCACCAAAGAGGAGTTTTTCTCCCCAGAAATTTCCAAGGAAATCCTACCAGGCCAAGCACAAGGTAGAGTTCACTTTATACAGACCCATTCTCATCAGGACAAACTCTCTCTGCAAAACCAGCATTATCATGCTGGGCGTGGTGGCTCACGCCTGTAATCCTGACACTTGGGAGACTGAGGCAGGAGGATCGCTGTGAGTTCAAGACCAGCCTGGGATGCAAAGTGAGTTCCCAGCCAGTCTGAACTGCATGGTGAGACCCTGCCTCATCACCATGATGCACCCATCTCTCACTCAACAGTCCCACCACCCTGCCACACCACCCAAGGGACCAGGCTTCCAGCACAGAGCGCTGGCATGCTGAGTGGGAAATAAACATTAAAAAGTCTTCTGTTACTGCACTAATAGAGTTGGAAAATCTTTGGATATATCCTTCAAAATTTAGTATGAATGTGCTACTATTGAGGAAAATTTCAATGAAATTAACTTAGGGAAATAGGAACACAGGACAGGCACAAACAACACACACACACACACCCGTGTGCTGCCAGTTATATTTCCCCTTCCTGGCAAGAAGGCTGCTTAAGGTGAAGCCAGCGACTGCCTCGGGCTCCTCGGGTGGCCAGGGCCTCTGTAGATCCCAGCAGTCATCCAAATCTAGAAATATCCAGTGCTACACAGGGACATCATTCTGCTTCCTTCAAAGAAAGCTGGTTTATGCAAACTGTGCAATATTTTTTAAAGCATTTATTTTGAGCTATGCTACGGGGAGAGCTTATATTTGGGAGCGTTTCATCTGCCAACTTTTGGATGCTTTCAGATATTCCCTTAGAGAAATGTATAGGCTGCAGCCAGCATTTTCCCACTGTGGCTGTGTTTCATCAGCTGACGTTCACATCCCCAGGGAGGGGAGCAAATGCGGTCCCTGCAGTCATGGCAGCACCACCCTAACAGGGTGAGGTGGCGCCCTGTTCTGAGTGCGTTCAGGTTGGGAGCACCAGAGCTTGGGGGCAGTGGGTGAGGGCTCCTCTTCTCAATGCGATTGGCAGAGTAAGCTTCTGCTCAACTCCAAAACGTCCACCAGCCAGAGACAATATGTATGACAATGGTTAGAAATTTAAAACAAATTGTCCTTAACAATGAAACCAGCACTCAATCTGCAGGAGAGCTGTGTCCTTGTGCGTGATTTCCCCTCAGACCCCTGGGGCCCTCTAGCACTCCATCCTCTGGTCACAGAGACCAGCACAAAAATGCATCTCTTTTTGGTCTCTTCATGCACAAACCTCCTTCCTTACCATAGAGCCCAGGGTCAGTTGCATGAGGACTGCCCTCCAGGGTTTAGTCACCATGGTTTTGTTAGCATGGTGCCCTAAGGTCAGCCCAACACGTACTCTAATTCCATCTTCACCACTCACCAGAAGTCCAGAAGAAGTTGCTTAACTGCTCTAAGCTTATGTTTGTTCACCTAAAGATGGAAAGTGGATGGATGAATGGGTGAATAGATGGATGGGTCAATGGGTGGATGGATGTATGGATGGATGGGTGGATGGATGGATAAGAAGGAAGGTAGACAGATGATGCAGATATAGACATAAATATATATATACATACACATATGCAGCCCTTTGAGGATTGAACAAGTTAAATATTAAATATGGTACCCAGTGGATGGGTGGATGGGTGGATAGGTGGATGGGTGGATGGATGGATGGATGGATGGATGGATAGATAGATGGATAAATGGATGTGTGGATGGATGGATGATAAGGAGGAAGGTAGGTAGATGATGCAGATATAGACATATGCATATAGATATATACATATATACATATACAAGTTCAGCCCTTTGAGGATAGAACAAGTTAAATATGGTGCCTGCTGAAAGTAAAACATAGTAGCTTCTAGTTGTGTCCCTGTATAGGTTTTCCTCTGTGTGCTCTGCACTTGGACAGCAGCCCAGTGTCAGAGTGGAGACCTCCACAGATACACAGCCCGTTAAGAAATAGCAAACAACGCCCCTACATGCACACACAGCCAGGGAGACCTGGTTTGAGCAGATGTAATAGATTAATTCCAAATGACCCTCTCATCCCAGGCTCTTGGCAACAAGGCTTATGCTCTGCAGACTTTCGCAGCAGCCTCATGCAATCAACCACCCCTAGCAAACTGCAGGACAAGCTGGACGGCTGTGGAGATGCAGTTCACTACTTTGCAGAGCTGGTCGATTGTTAGTATAAATCAATTACAAATAAAAGACGGGGTTTCACTTACTTGAGAGAAGAGTTATGGGTGGCCCATTAGGGGCAATCACTTACACGTACCACACTAATTAAAAATCATTATTTATTAACTTGGGCCAATTTCTAGAGGCGTTTCCATGCTGAACCTTAGCTAAATTAATAGAGAATTTTCAGGTCTGCTAGAAAGTGATCAAGCTGTATGTCTTTAAGAGTGTTTCATAATTCAGACCAGACTTCCTCCCCAGTGGCTGTGCATTAGCAGAGCTTTGTGTGTCCCTCATTATGCACTAGCCGTGGGGTTCCCCCTCACCCTGCACCTTGGAAGGTTCTGCTTGCTTCAGAGGCAGGTACTTGGCCAGGAACTCAGAGGCCATTGGAAGGGAAAGAGAGGGTTCAGCTCCCAGATGCAAATGCTGATGAATATATTATCATCCCACGAGCACTCTGCCTTATGCTGGAGCAGAGGGAATCTGTGACTCCATACATTTGAAAGGCTTCTGTGGTCCCTTGAATCTTCTAGGTCCCAATACGAGACTGTAGCCTGCAGAAGACAGGAGCATACACCGGGAATCCTGAGGTAGCTGGGGACACCACACAATTCTGAAGCACCCCTTCCCCAGTCAAAAGAATCCTAATCCCACAGGATCCTGGAGTTCAGTCCATTCCTGTGTGAACCACATTAGGGAACTCCGTGGTCCTCCAGTGTCACACAGGAAGATGTGGTGGGGTGGCCCAACCCCAGGAAAACCTCAGACCCCGTGTGCACATGGAAGTTAGACACAGTGATGACTTCTCTCTGCACTGGAGGGAGGATGATGCCTGCACAACCTTGAGGCCTTGTACATCTTCACTGTTCCCTTTTAGAGCATACACATGATACCAAAATGAATGCAGAGAAGGTAACATAAGCTTCTCATGCTCTATAGCTTCTAGTCTATACTGCTTACTTTTTAAAAGCCTATATAGTAAAATGATGTCACTATTATGGCAAAGTTGTGATTCCTTGAAAGGTGAAACTTAGAATCACTGCTTGGTTCATACCACAGAGAACCAAAGCAGAGTCTCAGACATACCTGCACACCTATGTTCCTGATAGCATAATTCACAACAGCCCACAGGGAGAAAGAACCCAAATGTTCATCTATGGATGAATGACAGACAAAATGTGGTATGTCCATGCAAGGAAATACTATTCAACTGTAAAAAGGAGGTTCTCATGACTGCTACCACACACCTGAGCCATGATGACATCGTGCCGAGTGAAAGAAGGCAGGCACGTGACGGCAAATACTGTATGACTCCACTTACGTGAGACTCCTCGAAGGGTAAATTCAGAGAGACAAACAGTAGAATGAATGCTGCCAGGAGATGGAGAGGACAGTGGAGATTTAGGTTTAACAACTCCTTTCCATGTAGGATGATGAGAAAGTCATGGTCACGGATGGTGGTGGTGATTACCCAGTACTGCAGTCTTGCTTAACGCCACTGCATTTCATGCTGCAGGATGGCTCAAGTTATCCATTTTTTGTCATTTTACTACACCAATAATAAAGAAAAAAATTATGCACCCCGATAGCATTTGGACCGAGGAGCCAGTTCTCCGAAGGGCAGTGTGGGGCTTCTACACGGTAGGGTACTCTTCAGTCGTAAAAGGAAGGAAATTTGTCAACTTTTAACACGGATAGAATTAGAGCTCGTTATGGAGTAAGCCAGCCACAAGTACTGCATACTGTCCCCCGTGCATGGAAGCTTAAAGGTTGATTTTGTAGAAGTGGTGACTAGAATGACCGTCACTGGAGACCAGGGAGGCGGAAGGGAAAGGTCACGTCACAGGTACCAGAACCCAGCTGGACAGCAGGAGCTAGCGCTAGCTTTCTACACCTCAGGGGGCGGGCCTAGGACCACAAAGCCTCTTGGATGTTTTATGAAGACTCAGAAGAGGGATGTTTGAAGGTCCCCAGCACAAAGAAATGATAAGTCCTAAAAGAGACAGACGTGTCAGTTACCCTGATTCAAACATGACACATGGCATGCATCAGTCAGATTATCTTGCGTCACTCCATAAGTGTGTGTACTTTAAAAATAAAATAAGATTGAGAAGGCACACACTGGCAGTATTCGGAGAATGGCGGGTGCAGGGTCATGGTGTGTCTTTTGGTTTGGGAGGACCCTGCTGGGGTGAAGGGCAGTGTTTGTTTTTGTTGGTCTCTTTTTTTTTTAATCAGTACCAGGGATCGAACTCACAGCCACGTGCTTGCAAGGCAGGCGCTTATGCCACTGAGCTAAATCCTCAGCCCCAGTGTTTGATTTTGCAGTCTTGAGGATTCAACCCATAGCTTTCATACTGAGCTATGTTTCCAGCTTTATTTTATTTTATTTTATTTTTTATTTTGAAATGGGGTCACAGTAAGTCTCTAAGTTGACGGGGCTGGACTCAAGCTTGCAATACTCCTGCCTCAGCTTCCCACAGTGCTGTGATTACAGGTGTGCACCACCCCTCTAAGCTTCGTGGCCTGTCTTTGAAGAAGGGTGGAGACATAGGGCAGAGGGAAGCCAGGCCATGGTGACCAGCTGAGCATGTGTGGCCCCCTTCCCTGCAGGTGTCCGCACAGCCCGTCCCTCAGGAGCCCAGCAGGAAAGACTATGAGACCTACCAGCCGTTTCCGAATTCCACGAGAAACTACGATGAGTCTTTCTTCGAGGACCAGGTCCACCATCGTCCCCCGGCCAGCGAGTACACCATGCATCTGGGCCTCAAGTCCACCGGGAACTATGTCGACTTCTACTCGGCTGCCCGCCCCTACAGTGAACTGAACTATGAAACGAGCCACTACCCAGCCTCCCCCGACTCCTGGGTGTGAGCGGCCGGCTCAGGGCACCCGGGAACCGTGCATGTGCATGCATATCACGAGACATTTCTTTTTCTTTTTCTTTTTCTCCCTGTAAATTTAGTTTGTTAAAGCCTGTTCCATAGGAAGGCTGTGATAACCCGTAAGGAAATCGTAAAGCGCTATTTTAGAGAGCTGAATGCCGCAAGAGTTAACTCGGTGACCCATAGAAAGCGAACGCAATCCGAAATATGACAGTGCGCGACACCTTTGTAGTTTGAGCTGCAGCGTGTATAAAGTGCTTTATACTAAACGTGGCAGCCGGGAGGGGAGAGGGGACAGTCTGGCGGGCTGTGGAGGTTATCATTAAGCACAAGACGGAAGAGTTTACACACACTGTGGGGGACGGCTTCTCACGCTTTGTTCACTCTCTCCATCTGTTGTGACTCTAGGCTTCAAGTTGCATTGAGGTTCCTCTGTACAGCAAGACGTTTCTTGCCTTTTGTTAATGCATTGTTGTAAAGTATTTGATGTACATTACAGATTAAAGAAGAAAAGCGCATTGTGTATATTACACCAATGCTGTCGTGTTTCCTCATCTATGGTTCTAAATATTGCTTCAATTTCAGACTTTTGAAAGATGTATGGATTTCCAGTTTTTCTTTTCTTTTCTTTCTCCCAGTATGTTTTAACACAGAAGAAAACAGGAAAAAAAAAAGGATATTTAGCAGTATTGTTCGTTCTGATATGTGAATTTGTTTGTGGCAACTAAAATCAAGGCATTCAGCAGTTTCTGACAGTTAACATACATCATTCCACACTCCTTGTCAACGAAGTGCTTTTTCACTGCCTACAATTTTAGATGTAGATATTTGAAATAGATTTTTTCATTTATACCAGTTTTCTTTATGATGATACAGTGTTAAAAGAAAATAAATTACAATTGATCTGTCATCCATATTTGCAAAGAATGTCTATTTCCAAGGACCTGTCCTACAAAACACACATTCTTGATTGTGCGTCTGTGCGTGTGTGGGTGTGTGTGTGTCCACGTATGTATAAAAACGACCTCTGTGGGATCTTACTTTGACAGAAGCGATTTCACTTGCTGTTCAGCCTGTACGAACTCTGTTTTCGGTTTTTAGTATCAATGTACATCGGTTTGTTCCTTCTGTACTGTATCTAACTTTCTGACCATCTAGTGACTCAGGATCTTAGGCCAGTCGAAGTGAAGTTATAGGATTCTCACGGTCACACATTCTTGGATTCCCCACTCTTCCTACAGGTCGATTCCCATCCACGTTTTACACCCTCAAACACTTCATGGCCAACTTAGTAATTTCACTTTGGGCCCAATTACTTGAAGTATCCACAGACAATGTAAACTGCTCACCTCACTCACCCTAGACTCCTTTGTTCATGTGTCAGGGAGCAGTTAGACAGTTAGGGACTAGATGATTAAAATTGAACTTGAAGCTGATGTTAGACTAGTGGTTAACAGAGCTGAGAAATTTAACGCTAACCATTTCAAAGAACACGGGCTGTGGGTAAATTAGCTTTGCTCTTTAGATGCAAGTGACTGAGGCCAATAGGTGCCTAGTAAATGTGAACTGTTACTGGAAAAAAATAAAACAAATAAATGAAAGAAACCGGCTGCCATCTTCCTTTAAAACCTGTTCCCCTTCACTCCTTGTAGTGTGATTCCCGCTCAGAGGCTAACAACGATGGTTCAGTCTCCAGACTGAACAACAGTATAACTCTATTCATGCAAATCTCCAGAAATGCAAGGTTAATAAAGCAGCAGAAAGAAATTTACATGCAGATTTTCCTACAAATTACATGCAAGTTGTTTACTATAGGATCTCCTGTTTGTGGGTTCTCTCAAAGACACGCTCCCAGCCCTCTGGAGGGAGGTAAATATGCAACACTGGGGACAGAGTTTGCACTTTCTCTGTGTCATAAACTCCAGCTGTCAAGTTCGTGGAGGCAGAGGGCGTGGAATACACATCGCTTATGCGTCACCTAGAAGCTGCTTAAGCTTTCCAAAAGGGAGCAACAGATTCCTTACTCAGAGTTGTGTGTCGGGGAATTAATGCCTGGGCTGAGAAAGCCTTTCCTGTTACCTTTATGATTTGGGCTCTCAATGCATGGCCCACATTAGTGACTCTTGGACACCAAGGATGTCTTTGCTGGCCATGATTCTGGGAGGGTGGATCATGCGAGGTGGTGATGCACTAATTCAATCCGGAGCCTCTGGTGTCAGGGTTTGAGGAGGAGAAAAAAAATTGAGTGCTTTTGGTCATTCAAGCCAGTCTTCTTCCCTCTTCTTGTATACATACTCATAGGTAGATAGAGAGGAGATGAAAACAGGGAGAAAGGGAGAAGGTTGCTGATAAATAAATGCAGGAAGGGAGAGAAGGAGGAAATATGATCAGTAGGTAGAAAAGCAGATACCTGAGGCTTTCCCTGAACTGTGAAATGGGCTGAAGCCCCCTTAGCAAAAAAAAGATTGGTGAGCTAGTGATTTACCGTGTAACGCAGAATACACTGAACAAAAGTCCCAAGTGGCAAGAAACCTTTCCTGGTTTTGCTTTCAGTGTATAACTGAGACTCCTTCTCTGAGGTGGCTGCCTCCTAGATCTACACAGGCATCCAGACCCTAGGTCATCCTACTGAGATGACAAGGGTGTTTTCAGAGCAGAAGGGAAAATATTTGAAATTTTCAATTTAGTCCTTATGGTCCATAATAAATACACCCAGTGCACTTAATAAGATGTAAAATCCTGATATTATGAAAATCATATGCATTCCTTTTACATGACACTGCTACTCACCAGGGATTGATTAAAAAACGCTTAAACTATACCAGTAGGTCTAATATTAACATTTTTAATAAATATTTTAATGCCAACTCATTTGTAAGACCACACATGAATGCTTCGGTCCTCACTGGCAATCATACTTTAGAAAACAAAGCTTCAGGTTTATAACAGAGTGACACTGATGTCATATCACACTCGGTACCACCCAAGATGAAGGTAAACGAACGCTGACCCATTTCACGTGAATAAGACACAGTGTAAAAAGCTGCTTTACACCAACCAGCACCCAAACACTCAGTGTAATTGGACTGTCTCTTTTCTCTTTGTTGCTCTTCCTTAATGTCTGACACTGTCCCCTTTGCTCCTGGGAACTGTGTCCCAAGACATGAGTTTTGGCTGTCTGCTGATGTTGGGCATGGGAGAAACCAGGTAACTCCTCCCTAGGGAAGCACTGTTTACAAAAGGGGTCCCTCGGCTCTAAGGTCTCCTCCAGCTAAATACAAAAACTCCACATGGTCAGTTCATCTCCATCTGAGATGTCAGAGGGAGAAGACCATGTAGGATGCTGACCAGATACCTTACCTCACCTGCTACCCTGGCCTCAAGACCAGAGGCCAGGCTGGGACCTCTGTGTGATACTGGGAAGAAAAGAAGTCAAGCAATCAAAGGACACATGGTGATTTAGAAAACTGTCCCCTCCCAGACCAGAGCCTGCTGACACCAGCAGCATTTTCTGGATGCCTCAAAACTGTGGTCCAGACATCAGGGCTGAAACTCATGCTGAGGAACCAGGTAATGAAGACCAACCTGACCTCCATGTTCTCAGTGGCTTGCTAATCCTGGCCTCTCCAAATTGCCAACTCTCTAAAACCAAGAGATATTTCATAACCTGACCTGTACTGGCTCCAGGTCTCTCCCAGCCTCATGGCCCCTGTTTATCATGCCACGTGTGGTATTTCTCTAACATTGTATGTTGGGCATTTGTGTTATCTAGACTGTGCCAAGAAGTGACAGAATTTGTGCTGCGTGCTGGATTATCTCAGGAAAATCTTGAAATTGTTCAGTTCAGATGGCCTCCAATGATTTCACACAGGACACTGGTGAGTTTTTAATAAGAGAACAGAATTTTTAGGGCCCCAAGGCCTTTTTGAAGTCTTAGAACAATTTCTTTCCTGTAATCAGACCAGGGTCTTCATTAAAGTGTACCTCAGAGAGGATTCTGGTTTTTGTTTTGTTTTTTTACTTGTTTTTGTTTTGTTTTGTTTTGTTTTTGGCTGGGGAAGGGGCAAAATACCTGACATATATAACTTGAAAGAGAAAAATCTTATTTGAGCTCACAGTTTCAGTGGGTTCAGTTCATGGTGTGCATTGCTTGTAAGCAAAAAATGCATGGCAGAGGAACCTAGTGGTGAAAAAGCTGCCCAAATAATGGCATAGGGGAAGCACAAAACAAGGAAAGATCCAGAGAAGAAAGATCCATGGACAAGGAAAGATCCAGACTATTGCAGGGGACCAGCAATAGTCCCCAGGAACATACCATTATGACCCACCCAGACACATTCAGAAGCATGATTTCCTAATCTAGGCAGCTCTCAAACCAATCAAATTGACTACCAAGACGAATCATCCTGATAGACAAGACAGCCTTGCAGCTAACACTATACCCTGATGCAGCCTGGCACGTGGTAACCTGGAGTGTTACATAGCAAGGGGATTCTGGGTTGTGCTGCGTTCACCTGCCTTAAGAAATAAAGAGACCAGGACCTCCATTTGCTCATAAATGATGACTAACACTGCTCCAAGCAGTGCACCATGCTGATTTCACCTCATGCAGCAGCTCTGTGAGTGGCTCTCACACAGACAACCAGCTCCAAACCAGCCAGGCAGACACCAGGCCTCCATCTCTTTCTCAGCTCATTAGTAGGTAACTTGCCTTGACCTGAAGTCTCTCCAGCTATAGAGCATGAAGGAGAAATGAAAACTCCCAGGTCTCCTTGTGCAAGAGGAAATGCTGGACTTAGTTTTAAATGAAGTTTTGTCCTCAGAGAGTTAGCATCTAATTTTTAACATAAACTTCAGTAATGACCATATTAGAGTCCATCACACATCTTTAAAATTTTTAAATTCCTGGTTACCTGGGTCTTCAGGAAACTGAAGATAAAAACCCTCTGTGTTGCGATACTTTTTGGCAGAATAATGGACATAAAACTCCAGTTTTATATGGTGCTGACAACAATTTGTTAGAGAAAAAAGAAGCTACGCATACTGCCCAACAGCAGAGATGCCCAACCAATGCATTCTTGACTTTGGGAGGGAGCTGCACAATTTTTTAAATTGGGAGGGACACCCAAATTCAAAGTCCCAATACAAAACTGTGCATTGAGGTTTATATGCACTTCTCAGACGAAGAACTACAAATGGCAAACAAATATATGAAAAAATGTTTGACATCATTGGTCATCCAATAGATGCAAAGTAAAACAATGCTGAGATTCCATCTCACCCCAGAAAGAATGGCTGTCATCAAGAAATCAAAAACAAATGTAACAAACGCTACCAGGGCTGTGGGGAAAAAGGAACCCTTCTCCTTTGTTGGTGGGAGTGTAGCCCGTGCAACCACCATGGAACTCAGTGTGGAGGCTCCTCAAAAACTAGCATTAGAAATCTCATTCAACCCAGCTATTCCTCTTCTGAGTATTTTCCCAGAAGGATTAAAACTATTATACTACAGCATGATATATGTGCACACATGTTTATGGCAGCATAATTTGTAATAACTAAATCTTGGAAGCAACCCAAATGCCCATTAACCAAGGAATAAATAAAAAAGATCTGGTATTTTAATAGAATAGAGTACTACTCAGCCATAAAGAAGGATAAACTCAAGGTTTTTGTAGGTAAATGGATGCAACTAGAGACTATACTCATAAATGAAATAAACCAGATTTGCATGTGTGAATATTATATTGTCTCCCTAGTGTAAGAAACTGAAAGAGTAAATAAGATCCAAAAGGTACAATAGATATTGTAAAAGGGAACAAAACTGCTGAAAAGGAAATTAACAACTGGGATGGGGGAAAGGAGAAAAGGAAGGAAAAGAAAGAAAAAACATAGTATATTCAAGATAGCTAAGATAATTATACCACTAATTTCTTTTAGTTCATTGAAAAGAATAGTTTGTGCTTATATTGTTTGATCAATTATATCTCATAACCTGAGCAACCACTTTGAAGATAACAATACGCAATATATTAGCCATTGTTAATTCCTATTATCCTATTTTGAAATTCTGTATCATTGTTCCTATTATTTTTTCTTTTAAATTAAAATAAAATAAAATAACAATAAATAAATAAATAAACGAATAAACTGGGGGACCAGGGTTGAGCTGTTGTTCGGTGCTCGGAGGACTCAGCAGCAGCCCTGCCTCTCCCCACTTTCACCTATCACACCACCACATGCAGCTTGATGACTGAGACTGTCTCCAATACTACCACATGTCCTCTGGAGAGAGGGCAAAATGGGCCCACGGTGAGAACCACTGCTCCAGTCTGTGATAGGTGCCAGCCATGACTGAGAACAAGAGAGAGAGGATGGTGCATTCCTGGCTGGACAACCTGGGAGCACAGTACAGAGGAGACAGAGTCCCACCAGGATTTGAACACTTGATAGACTGACTGCCAGTGGGGGCACTTCCAGAACAAGGAAGGAGAGTAGAGGAAGGAGATGCAGGAAGCACTAAAACAGGACAGGAAACATCATGTAATACTTTTTGTTTTAAATTAAGAGCAAAAGAAGCATGAAGGGAAACAAGAGTCAGCTAGAGGCCATTGAAGGCACATGATAGAAACCTTGACAATTTTTCTTTTTCTTTCTTGGTGGGGGGTTTTGTCAACAAACCTCAGGCAGTTTTGAAGGAAACCATATTTCCTCAGTGTCATTTTAATGTACAAACCAGGAACACACACCTATAAGTCTTTTACATTCCTGTGATTACCATGAGATAGACCTGGTATGCACAGCAGATCTACAAATGCTTTCGATTCAACTAATGAGGTGTCATAAGCACATTTTTGAGTGTGGCCATCGGTGCCTACAGAACATTTTACTTGTATTTCATCATCTGTGTACTTCACAGAATCCTGTGGCATTTTGTCTGTTACAATTCCTAACACTGAATGACATTCCATCCAATAGGTGTCACCTCTGCAAAGGTCCTCGCTGTATTTTTGGATGTAGTTCTAACATTAGATCATTCTACTTGGTTGCGTGACCAGTCTGACTAGTCAAATATGTACCACTGTCACTGTTTCCTTTGCCATCCGAATCAGGGAGATCTGCATGCCCTGTGTCTGTATCAGTATATTCTTGTTCCACGTCACTGTCACAGGAACTTTGGCTCACATGGCCAGCATTGCCATCCATGCACAAGTCACCTGATCATTAACTTTTGATCTCCAAAACTTGCAAATCTAGTCTTCTATGTGGTGTTGTATTGAACTGGGCTGCTTCCACCAGTCCACACTTTGCCATTCATCTGCCAAGTGGATGAAGGTACAGGTGGGTTCCTGCTGTTCCCATGCTCAGCTACAGTGAGCTACACCCACATCCCATTATTACATAAAAGAAGAATGTGTGGGTGTATTTTACCCCCCATGATGCTCAGGTAAATATATGCAAGAACCCAAGAACTGTTAGAGGGGGCATAATATTGGTAACAATTCTAATTTGACACTTTTGTACAGGTGCACACACCTTGCCAGTTGCTGTGCCAAGTGGGTAAACACAAAGATTGTTTCTTGTATCCCCCCAGATGCAGGCTGTGGAGATGCGCAGCTGGCTACTATTATACTAAAGTACACATGTACAGCAGAAAAGTGTCACGTGGATTTCTGTGACCTCATGTTGTGCCCTCTGGGTTAAGATTCTGCTGAGACTTCCCAGCACAGGAACATGGACTGAGATCAATCTTCAGCTCAGTGAGGCGCTGTCTACCAGCTCACTCGGGGAGTCTGCCCACCCCACATCCTGCTCTACACATGCCTGTTGCACTGGTTCCTAGTACATGGATTTGTCTTCCAGATTTCCATGCTTAGCACCCTAACTCACCCCCATCCACTGCACACTTCTCATTTCTCCTATGCCCAGGTTATCCAAAGCCTGACCCTTGATGGTGGTACCACTGTGCTTCCATTCAGGAAGAAGTTCTTAGTTACACCTGCCTACACCATCACCACAGTTCCTCAGCAGAGAAGCCAGGTGTCCATTTACTAAGGGCTGTGAGGAGTCTGCATGCTTCCTACCTGAGTGTGTGAGACAGACCATCCCCCAGCCTGGTATCAGAGACCTGCACGCAAATGTACCGGCCTTCATGCAAATTCAATGCAAATCTTTGGCCTTGTTACTATTATAGACAGCTAAGTTAGGTAGAAATATTATAGGCAGTCAATTAGGGCTGTGCCCTCAAAGGAGTCAGTGCAGAAGATAAAAACACATTACAATTGTGGTGGGAGGTGCAGCTGTTGAAGGCGGGGCCTCAAGATAAAGATGGAGCAACTACACCTACATAATTCCCCAAAGGATAAACAATAGTGATCATTATCCTGAGTAGGCATCAGTCACTTGGGTGGGTGACCAGGACCTCCTGGCCCATTTCTTCCAAAAGAGGTCCCTGTTCTTTCCATATGCACTTTCTATGTAACTTGCTTTCTCATTGGGTCAGTGTTATCTAAGAGACTATACTTGCAAACTTACTGCTTAATCATAGTTTTGTCCACTAAAAACTTCTGTGTGCTCGCTTTGTGATTTTGCTCTATAAAACCTTCTCCAAAAAGTGGTCCCCTCCTGTCTACTTCAAGAGTTGTCTTTCCCTCAGTAAAATTTCCTACTCTTAACTTCCACTGTTCCTCAGAATTCATTCTTCAATTTTGGGGAGCAAGAACTTGGCATATCAGACATCTAGCAGGTTGGGAGTATGATATTTCCCTGTATCATCTGAGGTCCTATGTTGTCATTACTACTTCATATAAACGAACTTGGTTAACCTGTGATCACTGCCAAAAGGGTTACAGTACTTCTGACTACTGTTATACACTGCTAACTCAGTTCTCAAACATAGAGTTGAAAATCACACACACAAAATTTGGGTCAAGACTCATTCTGATTATTGATTGCTCTTTAACCAAACACTCCCAAGAATGTTCAAGATTTTCCAACCCAGCCTGGGCTCCACGAGACAGTCTGGTTTTGCTTATCTCAGAGTCTACTACCCAGCTCTGGGGCTGAAAGCCACACTCATTAAAGACATAGCAACTTAAATGCTGTGAGACGCTTGGGCTGGGAAGATGGAGCAGCTGAGGCAGAAGCCACTGTGACTTCTCAGGCATCCTCTGAGGTCGCCTCAGGCTTAGGGGTGAACTTCTTACACTTGACCTCAAGGCTCCCCAGATCTGCATCCCATGACAAGAACCCCATCCAGCAGTTAGGATGTGCTCCTTCAGTCAGTACAACTGGCAGCAGAAACAGACTCAGGTCTCAGCATGGCTTTGCTCACGGCCCCAGCATCTGAAATTTAAACACCTCCTTAAAAGACATCATAAATCGTAGAAAACCGATGCAAAAGTGCTGATGAAAAGGTCACACATTTGCCTGCTCAGCACATCAGTGTGAAAGGGACCATTGGGGACTCAGCTGGGTCTCCCAGTTCATGTAGTGAAGGCCTAACCCCAATCCCTCAGAACGTGATCTTATAAAATTACCTCCAAAGAGGTAGTGAAGGTAAAATCAGGTTGGTGGGGTGGGCTGTACTTCAGTAGCACTGATGTCCTCATCAGAAGGGGGAAAGTGGACACTGCGGGGACAGACAGAAGCCCACAAGATGACACAGTGAAGAGATGGCCCAGGAGACGACTCCGAAGGACATCAACACCTCAATTCCAGACCTTGGCCCCCCGTGCTGTGAGGAAGTAAACTGTGAACCGCTGCATGAGGTCGACTACACAGAGCTTTGTTACATCTCCCAAGAAAACTACCACAGTGATGCCTCCGAATCCAATCCAGCCAGGAAACTTTCCAAACGAAACACGCCACCAAGCACTTGATCTCCATTTTGTTGACCCTGAGTCTATGAGGCGTCACCAACAGTGGCGCACTCCTGACTCAACCAGCTCTGAGGAGAAAGAAGGCCAGTGCAGGTCACCCAGGTTCTCTCCATGAGCAAACTCTTTCACTGGGCCTCAGTTCTTTTTAAGGGGTAGGTGTTTCCTGAAGACCCCAGGAATCTGTGAAGGGCCTCTCCAGTCCCCTTTGGGGAAAGCGGAAGTGTGGTAAGGGTGACGACAAGGTAACTTTCCTAACTCTGGAAAGGAAATGCTTTCACTTTGCAGATTAAATTGAACATGCTCCACCCACTGCAAAGAATACTACACAGCCAGTTCAGAATGGATGCTTATCCAGAAATAGGTCCCTGCAGAAGTATTCAAGAGAAGGGATGAGGTCACAGGACCTGAGGGTGGGTCCTTAATCCAATGAGCATGACTTTATAAAAGACAGAGGCCAAGTTAAGACAGAGGCAGGGATTGCGTGTGCCTGGGGTAAGGCGTGCATGGCAGATGAGTGAAGCACAGTCCTGAGGGTGTCTGGGTGTCTCCAGAGGTGTCATAGGTCGCACCAACCAGCAGGCTTGTATCCTGGATGGAACAGAGGAAAAGAGGAAGGAGGGCGGCAGGTTGTTGAAGAGCCCCAGGTATCTTGAATGGGTACATCTTTTCCTGTCCTCCCCTTTGGACATCAGTGTCCAAATTCTCCAGCTTCTCCAACCCCCGACTGCACACTCACACCAGCAGCTCTCTAGGGGGCTTCAGGGCCTTCAGCCTTGGGCTGGCAGCCTTGGTCCCCCTTGTTCTAGGACTTCCTGCTTCTTGGGCTGAGCAGCTGAGTCTTTCAGCTCCCCAAGGTGCAGGCAGCCAAGGGGAGCTCTCCTGCCCCTCATCCTGTAGTCCTCCTACTACATCCCCTTGCTTGATTACACCTACTTATTCTATTACTTCTGTTCCTCCAGAGAACATGAACCAATACACAAGCCAAGGACTGCGGGCAGCCACCAGCAGCTGGGAGGAGGCAGGAAATAGACTCTACCTCAGATTCTACAGAAGGGACCAGCTCCGCTGATGCCTTCATTTCTGACCTCTGGCCTCCAGAATTGTGAAAGAATGTATTTTTGTTATTTAAAGCCACCAAGATTGTATCAATGTGTTATGGCAGTGCTGGGACACTAATATACTTTGTTTAGATAAGATTGTAACTCCTTGAGTAAAGAGTCTGACATAATTCTTGCTCTTTCAAGAATATCGTAGTTCTTACCGTGCCTTCCCTTGTGTCCCACTTATGGACAGGTGGTTACAGTCCTGTGGTCACCCCTTTTTTGCACACATGAGAAACTTAACCCTTATGGGCAAGAACGCTTTCCCAGTTCTACCACTTACCCGCTTAGAAAGGCCCAAACCAATCCCCTCTGCTCTACCCACACCAACCCCAGAGCTGCTTGCACCTGCTGAGTTCCACCTATGATAAACCTTTGATCAAATTCTCTTGGTGCCTCCAGACAACTTAAATAACAAGCAGAGAAAGATTCTCCAAGGATAACTAATTCACTAGGGTGAATAAACAGTGCTATGGGAACACATGTGGGCATAACCAAGGAGTCACGCAAAGAGTTTCAGAGATAAAATGAAAAGGGTTACATAAGACAATGTGAAGCAGTTGTACTCAGAGAGGAGGCCTAATAACAAGGGTAGCAGGAGACCAAGATTGGACAGGCCATTGCCAGCCATATTGCTTTGGAAAAGTAGGTTCCATGGATGGTTGTGGTAAAAGTTCATGTTCAACTTTATAGTCCCGTGATAGTTCTTGTTAGCAAGCACCTATATGAGGTCTCCTTCAAGTCTCAGCTGCATTTATTTTCTGAAAGAGCTGGACACAAATGATTCCATCTGATTCTGACAACTTTCACAACAGAGAGTCATCAACCTCAATATCCAAGCCGAATTTTGGGTAAGGAGGTCCCTCTTGCTTTTGCAGGAGGTCCACACAACACCCACAGGAAGGAGACCGCTCTGGGAAGAACCCCAATGAAAAGACTAACACTCGTGGAAAGCAGTGGACTCGGAGAAGCCTTCCTCCAGCAGCTGGGCCACCAGTGTTCTGGCTCACGTGCACCAGCAGACTCACCTGCTTCCTCGGAGTTCATCACAAATGTCTCCACAAGTCATTAGGTCCAGCATTGGTCAGAAAGAGCCAGCACAGTGACAATAATCACCTTGTTCAATGATGGCACTGTAACTTCAGTGTTATTTCAATTCAGCCTTAACCCAGGTTGGAGCAGGATTTGACAGAGTTAACTTATTTATCAAACGGGCGGCAGCCTAAATGTGACATTAAAAAGAAAACGCTCATGAATCTGCCTTGTGCCCAAGCCCATGTCAGCATTTCTGTTCTGGGTCCAGCCTTTGCTGATCATGGGACCCACTTGGTGCAGATGGAAGATTTGTTAGGTATTGGTTGTTGATTAAGCTTGTGACACCTCACAGGGGAACAGAGTAAGTCGCAGCTGTGGTTTTAAAGATGCCATCTCTAAACCAAACACAGCCAAAAATATCAAGTGGATTTTTCTGGTCAGTACGTCCTTGATGTAGCAAAACCAGATGTCCTGGGCTCTAAGAAAAGATCCGTAATTATGAAAAGCTGTGGCTCTGTGTGTGGAAAAAAAGGAAAAGGAGTAGCTAGGTTAGGTGTCACATTAAGCAACGACAATAAAACTAAGCAGATGAGCATTTCTCTCGGGTACTGCATCTGTCACCATTCTTTTGTTGCATGTGACTAAAACCCTGACCCAGACTGCAGGAAGCAAAATGAATTTGGTGACACATGGAAATGAAAAGTCTAGGGCTCATTAAGCTTCAGACTCCGCTGGACTCGAGGAGCATTGTTGTTCTGGGCTTGCTTCTCTTTAGCGCTCAGCTCCGTCTCCAGCTGGCCTGATTTTAATCTCTGAGTTCAGATGTGATAACATCTCCAGGAAGTTTGGCCCCTCAGCCTGAAATGCATTAAGCAGGATAACTCCAAGAAACTTCAGCGGAATTCTCAGGGTATCTCATTAGTAGTTTTGAGGGCACACGCTTACTCTTGAGTGAGTTACTGATGGAAAACCAGGAAGTGCTGCCAACACAAACATTTCTTTAAAAAATTAGCGTGTACCAAGTACTAGTCTGTAAACACTGCTGTGCATTTTAAAGTGATTCTTAAAACAATTCATGAGAAAAATTTGAACTTTCTGGTCCTACACTCAGGAAAGAGAATCTCAGGTGTAATCTTAGGTCACAAAGCAAGTGATAGCACTGGGAGAATAATGCTCCACTTTGGACTCTTACACTTGAGTTAGACTGGAGCTTGGGGCCACCTAACCCAAAGAAAAATCAAGTATACAACATCGTTGACAGCCCAGCATGCTGACGCACACCTGTAATCCCAGCACCTGGGAGGCTGAAGCAGGACGATTGCTGTGAATCTGAGGCCAGTCTCTATATGGTGAGGTCTAGGTCAACCTGAACAACACAGTGAGACCCTGTCTTAAAGAAAAATACTTGACAGATGTCAGATGTTCGCCAGCTGCTGCTCACAAACACTGAGAGATAAGCAGTAAGTTAAGTCAACCAGATCAATGGCATAAATAGCAAGAAAGTTCCCCCCATATTGAACCTGTGTCCGGGCTCGCTTCAGTTTCTTTCTCCAGGTCTCTCAGAACCTGAACCTGATTAATTCATTCAACATTTCTTTTAGTTTAGTCAATTGTTACATCACACTCTCAGGGTGTCCTAAGCATCAATCAACTAAACATCTAGGTCTTTTTAGATTTGGGGAGCTTCGACTATTTGTGGTTGTGTCTGAAGCTGTGAATTACTAGCATCAGACCTTTCTTTTCTTACAGCTATGTGTCTCTTTTAGTGCTGGGAACTGAAGCAGTGTCTTCACAGGGACCTACAGCCCCAGATCTTTTTACTTTTTATTGCAAGACAAGGTCATACTGAGGCACTAAATTGCCCAAACTGGGGTAAAACTTGAAATATTCCTGCCTGAGCCTCCCATAGGGCTGGGATTGCAGGTCCACCTGTCATTTGATCTTGTTAATTGCTCCTGTATCTCACCTTGGTCAACCCTGCCTGCTTGCACCTTGGCTCAATGTTGAGGTAGCATCAGTGCAACAAGCCTATCACTCTGGGACTCCATACAGGTCCTTGTTCTGTAGGAAAGTGCCCAGGCAGGGATCCAGAAGCTCAGGCAACTTTTCAGAGCCAGACATTTCATAAGCAGAGACTATTGCTCATATTTCCATTGAAAGGATGGAGAAGCCAAGTGCTCCTTACTTGGTAAATATTCCCACATTTTTACTGGCAACAATAGCTGCATCATACACGTGCCATGTCATGATGTGGTAAAAAGGCACCAAACAGATGCAGCACCATCTTCTGGGCCTTCAGCACTATGAGCTTCCATTCTTTAGAGATTACCCCGCCTTGGGTATTTTCTTATTGCAACAGAAAACAAACTGAGACAGCTCTAATTCCACCTGTGAGGAGTTTGCTCTCATGACCAAAATTACCTCCTAAGGTGTTACCTCTTAATGCCATCACGTTGGTAAGCAGTATTTAAACATATGAATTTAGGGATGACACATATTCAATCCACAGAAGTCCTTCACTACCTAATAAGGGATTTGGGGCAGGTCACTTCCTTGTCTAGGATTCAGTTTCCCCCAGTGGCAAAATAAGAATTCCACAATCTCTTCCAGCAAATTTATGCTTTGCAATCTAGTTTTGCTTGTCACAAGGAAAAAAATTCAGTGAAACTTTTACTTATTGCTATAATGGTTTTGAGCTTAGACACTAGTTTTAAACCATTTTCAAATTTTCTTGCAAGGAGAAGCAACAGCTAGCCAAGTATCCCCTATCTTGTTTACAGCTCATCCCATTGATTTGCTTGTAGAATATTTCATTCCCTGTCTCTCACTCTGTTTTAAAGATTTACATGGCAAAGTAGTTTTTTCCTGTGCATAATAATCTCTCCATGTAATGCCTTGTGCTGAGGGAAATGTGCCAGTTATTTTCTGTTAGGAAACAAGAAGTCATGGGACTTTATGTACGACAGCTCACATCTTACCTCGTTGGCTCCTGGGAGCTGCTTCTGACTGGCTGGCCCAGGTGACACTCACCTTAGAGTCCAGCAGGATTCCTACTTTAAGCTGCCGGTCCCCACACCACTTTGAAAAGATGCACATCTATCAAAACAAACAAACAAAAAACCCCAGCAAGTCCCTGGTGTCTGCACAGCTTCAAGTCTGTTCAACTTTCGGGAGAATAAATTACTAGCATATTGGTACATCTTTAGCTTCTAAATGTAAAAAAATGAAAAGTTCTAAAATTAATGAAGGTAGATGTCTTTTCCCAATCTCCTCTGAAAGAAATTCGTTCATCAACTTAACACATACTCTGCCTTGATTACAAATCTCTATCTATGGAAATGTTGACAAAACCTACAAACCTGTCCAGAAACTATGATTTGTATAGTGCTGCCAAAGGTTATTAAAGTATCCAGTGATGATCACTAGACTAGAGATGAAGACTGTATTTCAAATGGGAAAGTATTACAGTTGACCATGGGAAAAGATAAGGCCTAGAATAATTAATGCTTTTGCTTTTCTCTGGTCCTCAGCATCAGCCTACAATACACAGACGGCATATAAGTGATCCACTTTGATCTACTTGAAGTCAGGTGTTTAAATTTAACTTATTTTTATGTGCTAAAGTGATACCCTATTTTTATGTCAGATCGTTGGAACACAACTGAACAATGGGTCTTCCAAATATGAGTGGCTGATTCCAGGGGACCATGGAGAAAACAGAGGTGTTTACAGGAGTGTGTGGAATCAGACAGAGGATGAGCTTCCAGGAATAGGATGCAAAGCCAGCCAGAAAGCAGCCAGCCAAGCCTTAGCCACTCTTCCATGGCACCCAATGAAGTCAACTGTACTCAACATCATTTATCAGAGGACAAGGGAAAGCTGGGTCTCACTGAGTGAAGACCTCTGTAGCCAATCAGATTCATCTGTTTCCTCTGTCCATCCCAGGTGACCTCCTTAGACCCGCCCTCCCAGTCAGACACAGCAGAGTCACTGGAAGAATAAAGGGCTGAACTGAGTTTCACCCTCCTGTATGATCTGTCTGAAACACTGGATAAATCATATGCCTCAAGGGTTTGGATAAAGGTCTGCCTAGGACTATGAACCCCAAGTAGAAAACAGTCACCAAGACGAGCCACGCATGTGATCTCTACAGCTCGGCACCTGGGATAGGGAGGGGACTCCAAACAGAACCTGTCTGAGCTGAGAAGAGACAGCCCAAAGTTTGGGAAGACCAAAAGGATATGGATTAGTGTGACAGAAGAAGGAGGAAAGTTACACAGAAATGAGCTGCAGCTATGGTGTGAATGTCTGTAAACCCCAAAACGCGTATGTTGAATTCCAAGGTGATGTATTGGGAGGTGAAGCTGCTGGAAGATGGTTAGGTCTTGGAGTCAGTGCCCATCTTGCTCCTTCTGCCATGTGATATTACAGTGAGAGGTCTGCAGCCCCAAAAAGAACCTTCATCAGAGCCTCAGCAGGCTGAACCTCAAACTCGGACGTCCAGCCACCCAGTCATGGTAACTAGGGGCAGCTGCCCCAAAACACTTGACAGCCAAACAGGACCCCTCTTCCGCTGAGCCTAAAAAGATCCAGCTTTTTGTTCTCACCTCCTGGATTTCTCCTGGACCAATATCCATAGTGTTGCACAATCTGTAGGCACATTACCAAATGATTATCAGTTTCCTCTGTGAGCACAGAGTGAGCCCAAAGAGTTCACCTTTTGACTGGATATGAGGATTTTTCCAAGCATCTCAGGATCACTCAAAAATCATCATCCCTTCAGTAATTTCTGCAGATATTTTAATTGATTCCGGCAACAAAGGTCTTCTAAGGTCTTCTCTTCTGCACCAAGCATTTGGATGATTGATCAAACAATGAAAGAACTTTTCTTTTTGATGAACCAATAGAGGTTAGTGTATATATATATATATATATATATACACTTTTCCGTTCTTTCTTTTCTCCTTTCCCCCATCCCAGTTGTTCTTTTCTTTCGAGAAGTTTCTTTCCCTTTCATTTTCACACTACCTGTTGTACATTATTTACTCTTTGAGTAATAATCTGATGATTCACTTTTGATTTCCTCCAAAACTTGCAAACCTGATTTTAGTGTGCCATTATACTTAACTGGCTACTTCTATCAGAAAAATCAAAAGAAAACTTAAAAAAAAATCCTAGAGTGGTGTGGGTGTATGATACCCTCTGCGATGCTCAGGTAAACATAGGCAAAACCTGTTAGATGGAGCATAAATCTTGGTAAACATCACAGCCTGATGCTTTTGCACATGTGGACACACCTGGTCTTTCATTGTACCAAGTGTGTAAGCACAAAGATTGCTTCCTGTAGCCCTCAGGCAAAGGTGCTGCCATGCACAACCAGCTACTGTGAAGTAAAAGTTCACAGGTTAAAAGGGATGTGTTTGTGGAATCCAGTGTTATGGTCCCCAGGTTTTAAGAAAATCAACCTAATAAGGAATGCAGCGTCTGTTCACACTTCATGAGGTACATTTTGGATGGTCACATTTGTCAAGGGTAACCTTCACTCATGTCCTGAAAACGTCTTTTTTTCTCTACCATTTTCTGTAATAACTAGAGCATTAACTATAGTGCTAACTTGCTAATCCATGGGGAGAATTTTCAGTAACAACTTTATACTCAGCTGTAAAATTGAATTGCTCCAGATACTTAGAGACACATGCTGGCTGATGTCTCCCTCTCGGCAGCAGTGCACATTTGTTGTCTACCACTTAGTACCAGGCACAGTGTGCTTCTGGCAACTCTGCCAAGAGTTTTCTCTGACCATGCACTAGGGTGAGATAGGCCCTTCCTCCAGACTAAAACAATACAGTTTCTCCTTGGTCACTGTGATTGGTTCAGAGAGGATCATGTCATCCTATCAAAACCAATGAAATGCAGAATCCTTTCTGACTTTTCCTTAGGAACCAAAAAAATACAAGGCAGAAGACAGCAAAGACCCCTATGTTAAATCTTAAAGTGAAACCAAGGCAAAAGTCAGAGCCAGGTAAAAGAAACAGCATGCACCAATGGCTCTGGTACAATGTCTTGACCAATCCTCACCTCGGGATTTTAGTGAATATGATCCAGTGCTTGTTAGACTGTTTTGCTTTGCTTTGCTTTGCTTTGCTTATATTTAAATTGACTTACCTAACTCTTGATATTGAAAGTCCAAGCCTCAACTAAAGCTGACTTACTCTCTTTTTTCAATAAATGACTCCATAGTTTTCCCTTTTCAGCCAGAGACCAGGTTTTCAAGCCCTTGCTCTCAAAAGCTTTCTCATCATGCACCAGCTGTACATGTTTGCCTCACTGGGTGCTGCTGGGCACCCACACACATGCAGTCCTTACGGAGGGAGAAGACTCATCTTTCAAGAGGAGCCCCCAGGTCCCCTAGTTCTACAGACTACATGATGGGAAATACTGTGTCAAATGACATCAGACAAGTTATTTGGGATATTTTGTTTTTACATGACCAACTATCAGGTTTGCTTGACAACTGGAACATCTCTCTCAAGTGACAACTACTTACAGTCTAAAAAAGGGTGTTCTAAAGTATTCACCTCAGGGAATTCTAGTTAAAGCAATGCATTTCTAGCTGTCCCAGGGAGGAGAAGAGTGAGGTAACTTTGCAAGAAACAGGTTATCAGATCAAGTCGTCAGATGGGGGAAACTGGCGGGAACCTGTTGATATCACTCTCAAGAAAAGATCTTTTCTGAAACATCATGGGAAAGGCTGGAAGGGAGGGGAACAGCAAGGAGAAGTTCGGGTGAGGCTCCGCACGAGGGGCCTGAAGAGGATGGAAAGTTTGAAACTATACCAAAGCCCTGGGCTCCTGGAGAAGTGGGGTAAGAGATGAGCTAAGAGGCTTTTAAAATACATGGAAAGGAAAGGTAGAGAAGGGCTTCACTATTGTGCTTAGAGCCGTGTTGTTTTGCTTGTTTGTTTTGTACCAGGGATCAAACTCACAACCTCACATTTTCCAAGCAGGTGATTGTGCCTCTGAGCTAAACCCCCAGCCTAGAATAGTCTTTGAAATACTAGGTGAATGAAGTCATTTGTGGGTTTATAAAAATTAGTATTCTGCTTTCACTTTCACAATATCTGCTGTACTTTTTGGATCTTACTCTTTCAAAAGGAAAGAACAACTGGGATGGGGGAAAAGAGAAAAGAAAGAAAGGAATTTCTATTAGTTCATCAAAAAGAACAGTCTATGCTTTTAGTGTTTGATCAATTTTTCATGCCTGTATCTTATAATCTGAGCCACTATTTTGAAGATAACCATACGTAATATATTAACCATTGTTAATAATAATAATAGATTTAATAATAAATTATATTATTAATAGATTTAATAATAAATAACAATAGATTTAATAAAATTTCATAATAATAATAGATTTATTATTTCATTTTGAAATTCCATATCATTGTTTTTATCCTTTATTCTTTTCAAAATAAAAAGTCAAGTCTTTTTTGAATTTAAAAAATAAAACAACAAAGAGAGAACAAAAATTATGATTCAGAATTTCAAAACACAATAATAGGAAATTAACACTGGTTAATAGCTTGCATATTGTAGAAAAGCTTCTCTTGATTTTGATTTAAATATTCACAACAATCTTTCTCCTGCAGAAACCCTCACATCACCAAACACTGAGAAGTAGTTTCCCAGCACCAGGCCCTCACAGGGCTTTCAAACAACCCTGGGACTGGTTGTGTTTACCAACAGCCAGAAGAAGCCAAGAGGCTAACAGAGAAGTCAATGAACCTGTAAACAGACTTGCAGAGAGTTAGATTTTTGGTCTCAGCTTCCTCTGTGTCTTGCAGGACTTGTTTGGCCTGCTGGAGTTTCAGCTTATTGCAAGGGTACCTGTAACATTTAATATGCTACTTGAGTAGATGAGATTTTTAAACATAAAAATCAATAAGGTGCATTTGCTCTGGGATTGCCATGGTGTCGCAGCGCTGGGCCACTTACCATGCCGGCGGCTGAGAGCTCAACAGGGCATTTTTCAGGCTTCCAGGATCCCATGCAACCTCCCCTATCTTGTCTCATAACTCAGCCAGAATTGAGTGCTCGTGTTACCACGTACAGGCTATACATCCCCTCGATGTATTCAAGGTACCTAATCATTACTCCCGCTTTGATCCTTTCAAAATGACTCCAAACAAGGCATGTACAAAGTGAAAGGGAAGAAAGGAGAGAGAAGGAGAGACATAGACAATTGCTGACAGAAGTGAAGCAATGAGACAAAGTCAAATTCTTCCAGGCACAGGTCAGCAAGCTTCGAGGGATCTCTTCCAGTTGGACACCGTTTGTCCTAATGATTCTATGGTGGATTAAATGAGGGAACATCAGAGATGCCCGTGTTCTAATCACTGCAACGTGTGAAAATGTGTGAGCTTGTACAGCAAAGGACTCTGCAGGCGTGCTGTGACTGAGGCGCTGGGGAAGGGCAGATTCACCTAGATAAGCCAAATGGGTCCAGTGAGATCATAAAAGTCAAGAGGGGCATCCTCAGAGAAGCGGATGTGACAACAGAATCAGAGGTGGTAGTGCTACAGTTGTGGGCTGGAGGGGGTCATGAGCCCAGGAGACTAGGAAAGCTAGTGCAGGTTATTTGCTGGAAACTACAGAAGAAATGCAGCCCTGCTGACATATTGTATCATGTAAGACTGCAGACTTCTGAGCTCCAGAATTGTGACTGAATTGTTTTAAGATATTAAGTCTGCAGAGGTTGTTACAGCAGCAAAAAAGAAGCTCATACGGACCCAGGTCTCTCTGGTCTGCTAGACCCATTTCCCACACATGCCTGTTTAAACAAATAATTTACAGAAAGAATGTTAGAATACACTAACTAATGGTGATAATCATGTTCATGTGTCTATTTCAAATCTTATTTAACCCACTTGCTTGGTGAAATTTTCTGAAATTGATGGATCTATCTTTAAAATGAGATAGACTGACTCAGTTATCTGTGTCTATAAAAACTGAATTTCAATGCTGAAGGGCAACACTGTGCAGTTTTAAAATATATCCACTGAGAAAGAAAACCTTACAGCAATTAGTAAAATTTGTGTATGTGCCTTATTGGATTAAGAAAAATGTGCTTGAGACGTTCTCACAAACCAGCACATCTTAGAGAGTGAGTTTGTTATTTCCTCAGGTTCTGAAAATGAAGCAGCAAGCAGAAGAAGAATGGGAATCCTTGGAGAGCCCACTGCTCATTTTGTGATAAACTGAGAGCAATAAATTCATCACTCACTCTGTGTTCATTGATCATTTCCCACAGAGATCAGGTGAGCGTGAAAAGTAGAAGAAAGTGCCTCTTCTCCAGCAAAGTCACAGATGCATAACAGACCCAGAGCGTGGCTACCATAACAAAAATTAGGGCAAACAAAGGCCAAAGAACATTTATAAGAGCATTAACACCTGGAAAACCCGATTAGGAAAACATGGTAAAAACTAATGCTGAGGAGTGAAATTATATCAAGGTGATTTAATGCCCTATCACCTTGTATGAAAATGAATATCGCATTGTGCAGTGATTGAGAAAACTTATAATTTACATAGGAAAATTACCTCTCCCCAATATTTTTATTGACTTGAATTTTCCCTCAGAATTATGCTCCATGTTTGGCAGCTACATAGGGCCTCCTTTTTGTTTGAATAGTACCTTTTGGAGTTGTAATTCACACATCACACAATGCACCTGTCCCACCTATGTTCAGCACCCTCCCGTATATGTGCACATGGGTAAATAGCTCTTGGTGATCAGAATTTTGTATGCCCAGCTTATTCCTAAACAGTAATTTTAATGACACTCCAGGACTAAGAAAACACTCGTCTTTCTTCAGAGTATAAAATGAGAAGACAGAGTGGTAGGTTCACTAGGCCACTCACGGCCACTCAGAGACAAGCTCTAGCATTAGAGAGAAAGTGAACAAAATTCAGGGACTTGAAAAGTGGAAACAAATATTTCCATTCTTTTTCCTGCAGTACATGAGGGTGGAATCCAGAGCTTCCCAGATGCCAGACCAGAGCTCTACTACTGTGCTCCATGTCCAGCCCTTGTTCCCTACATGCCGAGGTAGGGCCTCCTCCTCGGGTTTCCCAGCCTGGCAGCAAACTTACGACCCAACTGCCACAGTCCATTCCATTCTTCTTGAGCAGCTGGGACAAGAGGAGAAAATGGAGCCTTCAGCAAAAAAGAGCGGCCCAAGGGCTCCTGAGCAATGTGGGGTGCGAATGGAAGGCTCCAGAACAATCCCGATTCTTCCTCCATCTCCTGAATCCTTTCCTGTTCACTCCCTAAATGCTGACCTTTCTCAGACCTCTCCGCTCTCTGTTCTGTGCCTTCCTCTCCATGATTTCAGCCCTGTCGGCCATCTGAACACAGCTCAGACTCAAATGTGAGACCGCCTTTGGACCTCTCAGCTGAATCCCTTACTCACTGGATTCATTTCCCTCCAACTCCTCTCACCTACCCTCTCCCAATCCTGCCCACACAGCCAGAGAGAACTCAGAACACTTTCTCCTGACTTCCCTCCTCAGTGGGTCACCAGTTAGACCAGTTCTTTCCAGAGCCTTTGCTCATATTTCTTCTCCCCTGAATCACTGCCACAGCACCTTCAAAGATCTCCCTTTAGACAGGCCGATTTCCTCCCAACCCTTCATGTACACAATGCAAGATTCCTCCTTCTGCAACATCAATCCAGCCGTGATGCCTGCCACTCCACTCCCCTCAGATCCTTTAGGGTGTTGTTCAAATTTCAAGCGCCTTCACAATTTGGCAGTGTCTCTGTGGTAACTCTTCCAACTTCTTCCATTTCTGCCCTCCCCCCATCCCAAACTAATGGCCACTCCACAGAGTCTTCAGGATCTGTTGCTCTGTCTGTCTCACGCTGCCACCACTGCACACCAACGCTTGCCTCAGGTCTTTAACTAAAGGCCATTGCCTCTAGGCGGGATTCCCTGATGCTGTGATCTGGCTTAGATCTCCCTTGTTACCCTCACTCCTTGCCTCTGTTAGGTCCTAACACACGTGTTGTAATCACTTTTCGGTTTGCTTTGCAGACTGCCCAGCACAGAACAGCAACCTGAGTGGGGTCCGTGGCATCTGGAGGTCTCACAGCCCTGCCACAAGGCGGATGTGCAACAAATGTGGTGGTATAAACAAAGGTCCTGTTAATTACCAGGGAGGAAAGTTTATCACGGAGATAATAAACTGTTCACACAAGAGTAATGAAGTGGGTTTCTGCTCAGAAATTATCTCATACATAGGAAAGACCTGTACACAGATGAGAGGAACCGACGGACAAAGCATTTTATTATTATTGACTTGGAAGTGAGATTTATAGGATTTGGAGACCAGAAGCAGTGTCTGGTAAAAGCCTCCAGGGAAAGGCCAGATGATGTTCTTGGGTCCCTGAAGTAGGAGAAAATTTAAACAAGGTAGTGGTGTGAGACACTGATAACTTCATGCTTTGGTGAATTTATTTCAGCTCTTTCTCCATTTTATTCAGACCATCTATCAGAAATTATATGCAGAAGTAACACCAATAAAATCAACCTCCATTCCAGGAAGTGGGTGCTTTACAAGACTCTATAAAGTAGTAAATAAATTTCATGTAAAGTCTTCTAAAAGAAACCCAAAATATTACTATGTCTCTGTTCAGAGGATGCAAACTTCTCCAAAGAGAAAATGTCTCTCTGCTGTAGACCACTGACCATTTCTATTTGCTTACTGTTTCAAGATTTACAAGGTTTTTTCCAGTCATAAAATTTTGGGGATCAGAATTAGATACTGAGTCTAGGGGATGTCCTGAGCTTGTTCTGGTCCTGTCCTTTAGCCGATTAGAACACAGAAGCTCCCCACTCTTTTCTGGTCACAGCTGGAAGCCTGGGGCCAATGCTGCTCACAGGGCAAGACGGCTGGAGATGAGAAGGTGCCTGGGGAAGCCACAGTGTCCTCACTGCCCCATCTCGTCCTTGTCTTTGCAAGAATGTGTTGCTCTTCTTCCTGGCCCACTGCAGTGGCCACTGCTGTCCAGAAACACCCACTGCCCTTCACCACTTCCTTGACTCAGATGCAATGAATAAACATTCATTGCATTCGTTGCCCTTTGTTCCCTGTGAACAACTGGTCACCCCAGGTCCCTGCTGCACCCCTATTTTGTCTCTTGCTCTTTCTTCCCACCATATTCTGTAACTCTAGGCAAGAGATTGGGGACTCCCTGCAGGGGTCCCTGATAACTGGCACTGTAGAAAGGATCTGATAATAAAACATTACTTCCTTCACATAGATATTTACCTGGGAATATTTCAACGTACCTCATGCAGAAAGATACAAAAAAAAAATCCTCAAATGCATTGGAGGTAGTGCTACAGGATCACACATTTAAGTGTTTCTCATTTGGTAGGAAAAAAATCACAAGTCTTCTACTTATATTAGAGGGTATTTTTCAAACATCAATAAGCACTAGGATATCAAAGCCATTTCCTTGATTGAATTGGTGACCTCACACATAAGAACAGAAGAGTGCAGACATTAAGACACCATTCAGATCACTTTGGTTATGGGATTCCCACAGGCTCGGCAAATCTAAACCTAATGACTGCTGCCTTAAATGTGTCAAAGAGCATATCCTGAAGTTGCTTACAGGAGGGCCTTACACAATTAAAATATAAGAAAACCAACAGTGACAAAGTAGACAACTAACTGTAACTTAATTAAAAAATAGCTTCTGGTGAGAAAAGCAAAGGATTCTATTGAAATATAGAAATGCCTGAGTTGGCGTGATCGCTAAGCAACCAAAACTCTCCAACGCCTTAGTGAGCTGCTG